>PVJX010005607.1:0-84037 GCA_004027295.1 Dolichotis patagonum | reverse complement strand
AATATCTCCAATTGTCTAGCTTTGAAATTTATGTCTTACATTGCTTTCTTGTGATCCACTTTGCTCTGTTTTGTTGTATTTAATTTTACCCTATTGATATAATTGCATGTATATTTGAGTGGGTAAGATGGATGACCATATTGTTGTTTTTGTCAGATTGTGGAGCAGGGCTGTTAACAGTCTCACTGTTTGAATGTCTTCTTTACATGCTTTAACTTTGTAATTTGAGCAGCTATTTCCAAGAACTCAGTATGTAATTAGTCAAGTAATAATTTCCTAGGTTTTATTGTTGTACTTTTCCTTTTTTCCTTGCAATGCTGTATGGTTGCTACCCTTTATTCTGTTTTATTTTGTTTTGTTTTTCCCTCTTTAAATAAAATTATAAAAAAAAAAAAATAAGCGGTGCTCGAAAAACTGGCTTTCTACATGCCAAAGATTAAAACCAGACCCCTGTTGCCCACCATGCACTAAACTAAAACTGCAATTGATCAAAGATCTCAATATTGAAACAGAAATACTATGTCTACTGGAAGCTGGAATGGGCAAAACTCTTGAAAACACAGGTATAAGCAAAGACTTAATGAACAAAACTGATTGCACAGGAATATTACAAAGAATCAACAACTGGGATCTCATTTCATTAAAAAGTTTTTGTATAGCAAAAAAAAAAGGACCAACAGAGTGAAGAGACAATCAGAATGGGAAAAATTTTTGCCATCTGTTCCTTAGACAAAAATATCCAGAGTATATAAAGAACTCAAATGAACCCTTCTCTACTGTTGGTGGGTGTGCAGACTAGTGCAACCACTGTGGAAATCAGTATGTGGATTCCTCAAAACACCTAACAATGGAAGTCCCATTTGATCTAGCTATTCCCCTTCTCAGTATCTTCACAAAAAATTAAAAGCATATACCACTGTGACACATACACGCCCATGTTTATAGCAGCACAGGTTGTAATAGCTAAATGTTAGAAATAGCCCAAATGCCCATCAGCTGATGAATGGATAAAGAAGATGTATTTTTTTATTATATAATGGAGTACTACTATGCCATAAAGAAGGATAAACTTGAGTCAGTTCTAAGTAAATGGATGCACCTTAAGACCATATAGTTAAAAAAAATCAGATATGCATGTTTAAATAGAACCAAAATGTATAATAGACATTGTGAAATAGGAAGAAAATGTTCAAATGGGAAGGGTAACAAGAAGGGGGAGAAGAGGAGGGGATGAAAAAAGAATAGAAGGGAAAAATGGTAACAAAGGTTTTTGTCAGCAAGGAGGAGAAGGAGTTTGACAGGAGGGAAGAAAAATGGGGGGAAAGAATCAAAATATTTCAAGTATAGGAACAAATTCCCCATGATGAACGTGATCATTATGTATATCTAAAATTCATTTTAAAAAACATAGTATGTCTATGAAAAGCTTGAACATAAATGTTCACAGCAACATTCTTCTTAACAGCTAAAAACTGAAAATGATTCCAGGGCTGAGGATTTAGCTCAGTGGCAGAAGCGCCACCATGGCAAGAGTGAGGTCGTGAGTTTGATCCCCAGTACCAAAAAAAAAAAAAAAGAGAAAAAAGAAAACAATTCAAATACCTATCCACAGATGAATGGATAAACCAAATGTGGTATATCCATAAAACTGAATACTACTCAACTGTTAAAAAGGTTTTAAGTTCTAACTAATGCTACAACATGGATGAATTTTGAAAACACAGTAAATGGAAGAAGCCAGTCACAAAGTACTATATACTGTACAGTTCTACTATGAATTATTCATGACAGGTGAATCTACAAATTAAAAAGTAGGGTAAATCCAGAATTTGTGTCTTTTTCCATCCATCTCCATGAAGTTTACCTCTGTACTAGGCAGCTACTGAATGCTCAGTAATTATTTAGTAATTGGTAGTATATATAAAATTGTATATGAAACAATGAAAAGTCCAATAAATTATTTTTGTCCAGTCACTTAAACTAACAATTTTAAAGAAGTGTTTTATATAAAACATAGAATACTTAACTCTTCTCAGGTAAAACTAACTTTCTAAGTATCTTTACTGACCTCAATGTCAAAAATGTAGTTTTCTATTTTAGAAGAATAACTGCCTGTTAAAGTAATTTTAATATAATAAATGTATTGCTATCAAAAATTTAAAGTTACAATTCCTTTCTGAAACCAGTCCATTACTTCTTAAATGATTTTCTCTATCAGAATGTGTTTTCTAACTTAGAGATAATGATTGTTTAAAATTTGACAATATAAAAATGTCTTTCAATTCATAAACATAAAACAAGAACTATAAGTTAAAAACAATTTCATTTTAATCGAAATCAAGTCAATGGATCATTATTCAAAAGCATATGTTCATCAATATAAATAAGCTTTCATTTCTAAAAGTTTCTATTTGAGCCTAAAATCCTAAAACAGCCCCTAAGTTGCACCACAATTCAACTACTAAGGAAAAGCTACATAATGCTTCCCATGACTAAATGGATTAATTCTTTAGCCCAAACACAATTACTGTTCTCCACACTGTTCCATTGAACATCTAAATAAGCATCTCAAAGCTTACTTGATTCAAAGAAAAGATCCAGACCAAAGAATAATCCCAATGTATGAAGTTTACATTTTGTGCAAGGTTTTTTTTTTTTTTTTTAAAGGGGAAAAATCTATAAGTGGTAATCAGGAAAAGAAATGACTCATTTTAGACAGGTGTTTTGGATGACATCTATTAACTAAAAGATATCTTTGTTTAAGAAATACTACACAGATTCCAGGAGATGTCTTTTGTAAAACCAATTTTTCTTAGTTTTTGAATCTAAATGTCTATAGCTAAAACACACACCAATACTGAAAAGAATAATTCTTTGAGAAATAACCTGCTACATAAAAATACATATCTTGCCTTAAAAATTTTCAGTTTTAAGCATGTAAGAAAAGTGTTGCTTTCTGACAAAGTTTATAAACATTTTATTCTCCAATATATTCCTAAATTTTAAAAATTAGTAATATGCATCTGCTCTAAAGAAGAGAACCTGGAGAGGCCAAGTAAAGGATAGTGGGAGAAATAAACTTAGTAAGGTAATTCTCAATGGTTTATCGATTAAAATGAAAGAAGCAAATAGTTTATTTACTAATTTCAAATCAGATTGTCTGATGATTATGTCACCTGATTACATGATGGGCTGCTTTTTAACATGTGCCAGAAACTACATGGTCAAGTCCACTGTGTTGGAGAGACAACACCAAAATGAGGATGCTTTGACTAGTTAACCTGTAGGATTTCTTCTCATTCCAAAGACTAGTCATTTGATTTTCACTCTTTCTTTATCTTGAGTTCTAAAATGATAGTTGTTTTGTCATCTCCATAATGCCCACAGGGAAGACTGCTATAGTTGAATTACTGTTTTTAAAAGCTCTTTACAACACTTTTGCATTTAAATAAAGGATTATTTACTGTTAGGTGGTTCTCCACAGCTGTCTCCAAAGTTTCACAAACAATGCAAATAGACTTTCATAAAATTAAGCTATCTAGCTTTAGTCTTCTAATGAAGGCAGTATTAATGGCAGGGTTTCCTTGCATTACTGAAAATTAGACTGCTGCAAGGAGGCAGGTGAAATGTTTTCTTCCCTCCTTTGGGTAGAAATGAAAATAAAATGTGAAATTTCTACCCAGTTTTGATTATGTTTATGTTAAGACAGGGTTAAACAGCCTAAACCTCACCTATAACAACTGCAGGTATAATCGGATTAATTTAAATGGTTATTAATGCCCTTTGGAATTCTAATTAGTCTGTGGGACAGTTGATGCAGACAGCCTTTGGGGAGACAGTAGGATTATACTCTCAATCGAAGTTCAAACTACTCTCAGAGCAGCACTCCTACGTAATTCCTGTCTACCTACTTGGGCAGTAGCAGAGGGGGTGGACAGCGCAGCGATGAAAAATCTGAACAAATATAAAGGAAGAAATAAAGGGGGGAAAAAAGACAGAAACAAAAGTTTTCAATATACTTTTAAAATTACTGGCAATAACAAAAAGAGAAACAATGCACTTATAGTAAGTAAAACAAATAGGTCTCACTAGAAAATAACAGATATTTGGGCTGGAATTTTACAGTTTGTTTTACCATGCTAAAACTGAAAAAGTCAATGTCTTATATGGTTCAAAATATTTTTCTGAATTTGCTCACTTAATGTACACACAAATAAGACACTTTCCTTGTATGGATTCTAAAACATGTACCCTTACATAATATAAGTGAAACAAACAAACAATATGAGTGAAACAACAACAACAAACTTCAGACCTAGAATTCTAATTGCTTTCACTAGTTTTAAATTTTTCACTTGATTTTAAAAATCTATTGGGAGTTCCAACTCCAGGTAAAATGGAATAAATATATTCTACCTTGGTTTTCCCACTGAACACAGGCATAAAACTTGGATTGAATACATAATGCAGTTAGTTAAAGCAGACTGTAGAAGATCAGAATTTGAATTACCATTAAACTAGTGGTAAGTTTACTATAATCCTCTTTGATATCCCTTGGTCTACACTACGGCCAAAATCTGAAAGTGGCATGTGGGTAAACACAGACAACTTCAAGAAGAAGCCTTCTAGTTCTTCTGTTTGAGAGCAGTCTCCTACTGCTCAGAATGAAGGAAAATCCCCAGGTTTGTGTTTTTATTTTTTCTCTTCAATATTCTCCTGTACCCAAGCCTCATGCAGTCTTATGATAGTAACAGAGGCGGTGACAGCTGCAGGAGTGGGGTCCTTAAGAGTCTAAAACTCTAAAGGAAGCAGCTTTCCTCTCCAAGAGGATGTCATGATCTCCTGCTTAGTTCTTCTGTCTTCCTGCTACCTGGCTTCAGATATGGGCAGAATTACGCATGCATCAGAAGAGGGATAAGCTCAAGGCTAGAAGATCAAAATGGACAGGCCTAGGTAATCAAAATGTATCAAGGAGATCATGAAAAGAGAAAAAAAGCACAGGAAAGTAGACCCATAAAATTGTCTGTAAATTCCCAGGCTTATGCCCTAATCCAAGCTGTGTCAATATGGAACTGATGCTAAAATAAGACACCAAAGGCTTTGAAAACTTCACTATAGTTCTTAGGTAGGCTGATGTTTGACATACACACAGTATAAATCTGAATGAAATGCAAAGGATTTTATAAAAGAAATTGTCAGAGTCACAAACCAGAGAAGTCAGTTAGAATTTACTACCTGAACCAAACCATACTTACTGCCTACCAAAAAAAAAATATCATTATAGTATTTAGCTAACAAAGAGTCTCAAATACAATAATTAAACTGTCTAGAACACAGCCCAAAATCATGACACATGAAAAATCAGGAGAACTTCAATTTATGAGAAAAGATAATTAACAGATGCCAACACTGCAATAACCCAGATGGATTTACCTGAAAAAGATTCTAAAGTCATTGTGAAAATGTAGCAAATAAGGAATAACAAAGGGATGTAACTCTTTGACTAAAATGATGGAAATTTTCTCCAATGAAAAAGAACCCAAGGGAAAATTCAGAAACTAAAATATATAATATCCAAAATAAAAATCTCACTGCTTAACAGCTGAATGGGTATGACAGAAGAAATCATCAGTGAACTTGAAGAAAGATTAACAGAAAGTATCTGATCTTAACAGACTTTTATGAGAGAAAAACAACAAAACATCAAGGACTTACGGGACAGCAACCAGAGGTCTAATACTTATTTCCCCAAGTTCTAAAAGGAAAGGAGAAAGTATGAAAGGAAAAAGAAGAATGATTTGAAGGAAGCATAGTCTAAAATTCAATTTTAAACTCAAATTTAAGTTTCTGCTGCATTATTTACAGAGGAACAAAATGCTGTAACAGATTTCTCGTCAGAAACCAACAGGAAGTAAAATCAAATTTAAGTGCTTATAAAAAAAAAAATAGAGGAAAAAAAGATGGCGGACTGGTAGGTAGCAGGAGAGACCCTCTCTGAGAGAGACAGCTCAACTGCCAGAATAAAACACCCTGGAGAGACCCAAACAGAGAGAGATGGATTCTCACAACCCAGGAAGAAACTAAAGTACAAAAAACCGCTCGCATAT
Organism: Dolichotis patagonum; assembly: GCA_004027295.1. Lineage (NCBI taxonomy): Eukaryota > Metazoa > Chordata > Mammalia > Rodentia > Caviidae > Dolichotis > Dolichotis patagonum. The sequence goes on along the minus strand of PVJX010005607.1, from coordinate 77,930 downwards.
GAAGTCCTGGGGCTACTATTAGTGAAGATAAGATCAGCGAGCACAGCCGCCTGAATTCTTGCCCAACCTGAACATGTGATCCGTGCCGAAGCGCCTGGCTTGAGCCACCGGAGCACAGAGCTGAACAGCCCTGCATGCAGCTCACCCAGACCGGCCCTGCACACGACCCAACCAGAGGCACCGTGAATTCCCACCGCAGCCACTCTGAAGTCAGAGTTCGGGGATTCCTGCAGTTCTCGGGGACTGGCATCAACACACGGTGAGTGATGGGAATCAGACCCTCCCAGGGGAAAGGGGAAACGGATTGGACGACATGTTGGATTTGGGCAGGACAGCCCTAACTCCATAAGGAAGTGGCTTCAGCTGGTTGCTCCCCTCGCCGAGCGGATTGGTGGAATCTGCTTAGACTAGGCCGTGCCCCTACGGGGACCCAGTGAGTTACTACAAATTACTTTCCTGAGATCAGCACACACTGATGCAGTGAAGGCCTGCAAAGGTTGACTGGCCCGAGGGTAGGAGCACACTGCCCAAGGGTGAACTCTAATCTCTGATAACCTATTGAAGAGGGCTAAAGCTCCTAGCCTGCGCCCTCTAGAGGAGCCTTAAACAACAAGAAAAGGGTCTGGGCATTACACTGTACACTTGCATGGAAGGAACCAAAAACATGACGAAAGGGAGAAATAAGAAACAACTCCCAGCCCCCAACCCTGAGAACATTGATCCAGGAGAGGTAAATACAAAAGAGATTGAGGGCAGCAAAAAATGAAACATCAAACACAGTGTTAGCGGACATAAAGAGATATCTTCAGGACCTCGTAAGTGGGACCAAAACTGAAATATTAATTCAAATTAAACAAGAGACAAGTAGATTAATAAAAGAAGGGCTGGGCACCTCTCAAGAAGACACAGACAGAAGAATGGAGGAACACAAATGGAGAGAAAAATTTAATGAAGAATTCAGAAAAAAACCTAGAATTCATGAAGCAAATTCAAAGAGATTATCAGGAAATTAAAGACTCCATAGAAAGCTGGCAAAACTGCTTGAAAGAAACCAAAGATAGACTATCAAAAATTGAACACAGGCTTGTAATGTGGGGTCATGAAAGCGAAGATCTCTTAAAAATAACAAGGGAGCAGGCAGTAACAATACAAAGACTGGAAGATGACAAGAGGATCTGTAACTTAAGAATAAAGTATGTGAATGAAGAAGCAGGAATCAAATCAGAGGAATTACAAAGGCTATTCACAGAAATTATTAAGGAAAATTTCCCAAGCATCGAAAAAAGAAATAATATGCAGAGGTATGAAGCATACAGAACTCCAGCCACCTACAACCCAAACAGAGCTACACCCAGACACATAATAATCAAGATCCCAGAAATTCAATATAAGAACAGAATATTAAAAGCCATCAGAGAAAAGAAACAGATCACCTATGAAGGAAAACCCATGAAAATCACGGCAGACTTCTCCACACAGACCATCAGGTCAAGAAGAGCTTGGAGTAAAGTAATTCAAGTGCTGAAGGAGAACAATCTCCAGCCCAGGTTGATGTATCCTGCAAAACTCTCTCTAGAAATTAATGGAGAAACAAGATGCTTCCATGACAAAGAGGAGCTAGGAGAATTTGTGACCACCAGTCCAACCCTACAAAAACTACTGAAGGACATTTTAGGGAGAGAGAACAAGAATACGAGCATTTCAGGAACAGTGGCAGAGAGGCCTCAGTGAACGAGGCAGACAGTGAAGTGGAAGAGAAAAATAGACTATCAATGGCAGAAAAATAGAATAGCAGAAATGAGGCAGAGAAGATTGGCTATAATCTCTAGTATAGAGGGCCTCGAAATACTAACAGAGAGAAAACACAGGCAGAGTAGATCAGGAGACAGGGTCCATTGAGCTGCTCTATATAGGGAGGCAGTGGGACTCAAAACAAGCAGTGCACCCCATGGGAGTGAAAGGGGAGGAATTGTCTAAAAAAGGGAGGCAGAGGATATTGTTAATTGGGTAACAAGATTTAAAATTTACATTATTCTCACCACTCTGCTTGGATGGATTACGTGCTGTTCCAGTCTGTGTACTTACACTAGACTTGAGGACATGGTCAGCTATCCCAAAAACAAGAGGACATATTATGGTAATCAACCCTAATTTTCCTATCAACTTAATCTGAAGCCCTTTATAACTTATACTGTCTTATTATGACTGATCTTATTTGAATCTGGTTTGTTAGATTGCTACTTTGTATTGACTGATTTTATTTAAATCTGTTATGATTGACAGCATCAAGTCTAAGAGTATAGGCAACTACACTGAAGATGACAAGATTCACTAAGATACCCACTCTGGTTTGATTATTACTTGCTTTTGAAGTCTTACAATGTCTCCAATGCTTCGTTTTTATTAATGTTGTTATACACTACTGAGACATCATGGTAAGCATTGTAGATCACCTTGTATTGCAGTTTTATGTGACTTTTCTGCCTCATGCTTTTCTAGGAATTGTTTTGTTTCATCTTGCTTTGTTTTGTTTTTCCTGCTAATACAGAAATGATAGATACACATGTAGAGACTCATGCATGTGTAGAGCTTATAAACAGTTTACGAGAACCAACTATATAACACATGTTGAAATGAACAACTACTTTGAAGAAAAAGAGACACTACAATACCCAGTGCTGATTCCATAATGTCATGACGTGAAGTCCAGCAAAACTATCACTTTTCATTCAAAGTGATCTTAGCTTGCTTTGCCTTGTTTAAGTTCAACACACATTAAGGTACGGACAGCTGTTTTGAGGAGAATGAGAGACACTATGACAGCCATTCTTGGCTTCCTTAATGTTTGGTCTTGAAGACCTGAAATGCCCTCCTCGCCCTGCTCAGCTCAATTCCATACTAGGTTGTTTCATGTGAATTCCTTGTATGTGTCAATATGGATAACTATTTGGAAGAAAACAAGAGTCAATATGATAGAGAGTGAATATCTCAGATTGTCTAGTTTTGCAATTTTTGTCTCTTACATTGCTTTCTTGTGATCCGCTTTGCTCTGTTTTGTTGTGTTTAATTTTACCCTTTTGATATAACTGCACGTGTATTTGTTGGGTAAGATGGATGACCATATTGCTGTTTTTGTCAGATCATGGAGCAGAACTGTTAACAGTCTCACCATTTGAATGTCTACTTTACATGTTTTAACTTTGTAATTTGAACAACTATTTCCAAGAAGTCAGTATGTAATTTGTCAAGTAATAATTTCTTAGGTTTTTTTGTTGTTGTTCTTTTCCTTTTTTCCTTGGAATACTGTATTGTTGCTACCCTTTATTCTGTTTTGTTTTGTTTTTTCTCTTTAAATAAAATAATTTAAAAAAATAGTAACAACTGAGCCAGAATGGTGGTACATATCTGTAAACCCAGCACACTGGGAGGCATAGGAAGAAAGATCACAAGTTTGATCCCACCTTGGGCAACTTAGAAAAACCCTATCTCAAAAAAAACAAGGACAAGGGATGTACTAAAAAAGGAAAGATCTTGGGAGGATGCAATCAAAAGATATAGGAGATTCATTTATCAGGCAGAATGAATTATTAGTTTTGGTAAGATTTTTAGAAACCCACAAATAATCTGAAACACAGATGTGACATGATTCAAAATAATCCTAACTGACTTTAGTTTCCCAAAATGAGTCCTTATACATTACTTTCATGATCATTTAAAATAAATTTTTGAAGAGCACTCTTACATAAAACAAATGCCTTTCATAAGTTGTAAGAGGCCTACTTCTCTTGAGAGCTTATCTTCTCAAAAAGAATTAACCAAGCAACTGTTCCCCAGGATATACTGTATTGCTTAGGAAAATTGATTTACCGCAGGTGTAGCCTAAAGTTTTTCAAAAATAAAAAATGATCAAAAGAGAGGTCAAAACCAGGTTTAAAAATGGCATCTTACTAGATACAACAGTCCAATTCTTATTTGGATCTTGATTTTATCATTAACTTTTTAAAAATTTGTATCTAATTTGTAACTTGATTATACTGATTTATTTCACAATTGTTATATGTAAAATAGCTTAATTCTTATGTTTTAGATAGATTAAAATTTTTATGGATTAAATAATTCAGTAACTGAGATTTGTTTTTAAAAACTCTTAAAGGGGCCAGGGCTTAACAGCATAAGCACCTGCCTGGCAAGTGTGAGTTTCTGAGTTCGATCTCTGGTACAAAAATAAACAAAAAAACAAATAAACACTTTCTAAAAGAGAAAGGAAAGACTAAGATAAAATAGCCATGAGTTGTTAAATACTGGTGCTGAGTGACAGAAATGGAAATTTATTATTTCTCTTTACTTTTACATGTGTTTAAAATTTCTCATAATAAAGCTTAGATATTTGGAATCATTCATAATTGACTAATTTCTCTATTTTTAAATCAGAGATTTATTTATCCACATGCAATAAGAACACCTAATGTCAATAGTTAAGAAATAATAAAATCAGTACTCAAGCCAGGGATATAGCTCAGCGGCACAAGTGGCTGCCTAGCAAGCATAAAGTTGTGAGTTCAATCCCTGGTACCAAAAAACAAAAAAAGTACTCAATATGTAAAATATCTATTTCCTAAGACTCAGAGATACCAAAAATAACGTAAGAACTCAAGCTAGTGCTACTTTAATGGCTCAGGATCTCAAAGATCAAACTGTGGATAATCTAACACTCCATAAGTAGTTTTATATGCCAAAAGCTCATTAGTAATATAATTTCATTCTCAAAAACTGCTCAAAGTACTTGGCCTCAGCTTTGCCATATTTTGAAATGAATTATTCTGTTCATCTCAAGGTAGATTTCCAGGTTTCTTGGGCTCAAGAGGTTTATTGTCCCAAGTCATCCCATTCAATGTAAGAAACCTATGATATAACCAAGATGTTTATGAGTTCAAAACTCGGCTGCTTGTAAATGCAATGTATATCAAGTTCTACTTCAACAAGTAAGATTCATACACCATTGTAATGGACTACACTTTTCAACAAGTATGAATATATCAACATAATTTAAGTATAACAATAAATCCAATCACCCTCTTTAGGATACTGATTTCCCTACTGATGCCAAATACAAAAGAGAATTCCAGAAGATGTATCAAGGGTTTCAGGAGAAGTAAAAGATCAGGAGACCAAGAGTAGGATCTTGCCTTGCCCAACCAGTGAAAAAGTTCTGCACTTCCTGCTCTTCCAGCTCTATTTTTTTAAATAGTGTTCTTAATGTGAGTCAATAACAGGAATCCGAAAACCTGTCATTCAGGACTCAATAAACAGGAAGTGACCTACTTTATTAGTAATTCAAATTATTTGGTCTGAATCTTCAGATGACGCAGAGTAAGTTAATTCTTAGACCATTTCAGTGAACAGCATTACATACACATTAAACAGCTATATAATAAGGTCTAGCACAAAAGCACTGAACTAACCTTTCTAAAATTTACCAAATTAACAAACTATATCGAGAATAGAAAGCATCACAGTATTGTCATTTACATGTCTGCGCTATAATCAAGACCACTTCGATTTCTGAGTCTCTCACTTCCTTGGGTACATTATTTTACTTCATCATATTTATTTCATCTATAAATGAGAGATAATATAACAATTCATTGGGTTGTTCTGAAGGTGAAGTTGGTCAATACATTTAAAGTACTCAGCAAAGTACAATGAATAAATATTTGATACCAGTATTGCCATACTTGCCTGATTAACTGAAGCAAATTAGTTTAACCATATAAAACTGCAATTTTCTTAGGACAGAATACTTTCAATAGCAACACTTCTTTAAAGAAAAGGACAGCATTTCAAGCTGCTAAGAATGTTTATGGGCCCAAAACTAAAAAGCTACAGTTAACCCAAGACTTTACTCACTTAGCAGCTCTAAAATATAACTGAAGGTAAAGGATTTCTGCAGAAGATTAAAAACAAACTGCATTTCAAATAATAAAGCATACAATTCAGTATGATTGACTTCTAAGGCAACCACTATTTTACACTGGATTGATTTTGAAAGCTGAACTAATATTTTATATTCAAGTATCTGTCTCTCTCTGAGTCACAAAATCAATGTTCACACAATTTCAATAGGTATACACTGTACTGTTATTTATTAAATTAAAAGATGTCTAATTTTGATCACACAAACATTTTACAGCTAATGAGTTTTACTCCAAAAAATACTAGAAGTTTTTCATCAACATAATTGTTAGAATATATTTACATTTCATAAGTGTTTATCTTGATTTTTATATAAAACTTTTTCTAAATATTTCCAGAATAATAAATTTCTCCAATTTAGTAACATGTTTACAATCTACCTTACAGGCTCTCAAAATAAACAGAAATGAGTAATGGAAATATCAAAAATGATATAATTTCAATAGCCTGACTTTCGTTCAATACTCTGACTTTCATCAAGGATGTCTTACATTTATCTTTTAAATTACAGAATAACTGTGGTCTTTGCATGTAAAACTATAAGCAAAATTAATGTTAATAATAAAGAGATAAATATGCCTAGTTAATAAAAATTAAGATCTTGTAAGATGAATAAAAATTAAGATTTTTTAAGAGTGACAACTATAATTTTGTAAATTTTTAAAATTCAGAAAGGCCAGCCAATTTCCCTCCAACTCACTTCCTTACCAACAGTTTCAGTCCTCTCAGCATGAGTGAGATGCAAGCCTTAAATGTCAAAGAAGACTGAAAAAAAAAATCACAGATTCTTCTGGTAATAGTTGCCCTATAAACCAACTATAAATACATTTGCGGGCAGGATAATACCAGGGACTGAACATATAGTCTTGCACATACTAGGGAAGTGCTCCACCACTGAATAACATCCCTATCCTTTGTTTTAGTTTGAGACAAAGTGTCACTTAATTGCCTACGTTGGCCTTATACTTGTGATCCTCTTTCCTCATTCTCCTGAGTAGCTGGGCATACAGGCAAGTACCACCACGCCAGGTGCCTCTTTTTTAATTAATACAATTCATCTACCATTAAAAAAATAACATCTTGTGCAGTACGCGATTTAGTGATTTTTAGTACATTTAGAAAGTTTTGCAAACATGACTGTTAATTCCAAACATCTTCTATATCCCCCAGTAGTGTCACTCTCCATCCCACCTCCTGCCAATCCCTGGTAACCATCTGCTCTCTGTTTCTATAGATTTGTCCTTCTGGGCCATTTCACGTAAGTAAAATCACAGACTGTGACCTTTTGTGGTTTTCTGATTTGTTTCACTTGACATGTTTTTAAATTTCATCCTTACTGTATGAGCACTATGCAATAACCAATTGCATCACTGGAGCTCCAGTTCATCCTTACTGGAACATGTATCCTTATTTCATTATTTTTTGTGGCTAAATAATACTCTGCTGTAAGGATACACCATTTTTTGTTTAGCTATTCATCAGTTAATCAGTAAGTATTGGCTACCATGAGTAATGTCACTAGGAATACTTTTTACCCTTTTTATGATACATCATAAAGTTTTACAGTTAAATCACAAAAGGAAAAGCAGAAGTTTCTAAAGCCTCTAAATTCAAAATAAGTGACAGTGTGAACTTATATATGATGTGATGAGTGTACCTTAACTGAAATGTTTAGGAACAAAAATGTTTTGGGTTTTTTTCCCCCCAGATTTCAAAATATCTTTAGGATCAGACCCAAGTCTAAATGTGAAATTCATTTATATTTCGTATATGCTTTATACATAAGCTTGAAGATAATTTTATACAATATTTTGGTACACATGCATTTTGACTGTGAGCCTATCATATGTGGTTATGTGTAGAATACTTCCACTTGTGGACTCTTTTTGGAGCATTTCAGATTTTAAAAATATGGGATTTTCAGGTTAGGGATACTGAAATGGTAGTACCTTCTATTTACCTACAAACTACATATTTAAACAAAATCTAGTTGTTACATTTATAAAATATCAAACTACACTGGGCCTAATTTAAATTCAAATCAAATAAATATTTATGGAGTAGTCCAGCACATGCCCTAACACTATGCTAAGTGCTGGGTAAAAAATAATCATTTTGGTTTCCCCTATCTTTTTGCTTCCACGTTCTTATGGCCTACACATATATAATCACCTGATGAAAGATGCCAGCACGGAAGTACTACCCTCATTTACTACACACTCAAAAATTTATACTCATGGATGCTAAACTCAGAATTCAAATAAATACCAGCTATGAAAAATAATTCACAAGAATCGGTTTTCTGTAAGGTACTCATCACTGAGGAGTAAAATTTTTCTCACATGCATCATGAAGGAAGATCCTTTTCCATGTTGTTGGCAAAACTGTCAATCATCTTGATGAGCAGCAAAATAAATGAATGCCCAATGATGGGATTCTGTATTATCCTTAAAAAAGAAATCCATCAACTAAACATCAACAGGTAAATGTTTATACTCGACAGCCATCAATTTCAACTATCCATGCAAAGAGACAGGTGAGCTGGACTGGTAAACCTCGAAATTAGAGAGGTATTAATCGTCTGCTTCCAGCCAATATAAACAGATGTTATTTTTAAACAGGCAAAATCATCTCTTCCACTGAAATTTATTTGCAGCAGATAATGTTCTGTTACATTTTTAATCAAGCAGACGAAGTTACATTTAAATTGAAAATCTGCTTCACTCAACTAATCAGGCAAGTAAAATTCAAAGATGATTGAATGGCATTACACAGCACACTATTACGGCAGGTAAATTGGGAAATTTACCTGTCACACCACACAGCGTATTGTTCAGCCACTGCATCTGCAACTTAGAAGCAAAGCACTAAGACAAAAAGGGAAAGGCATGTTAAACAGACTTATAAATCCATCATATTTTATGAAAACATTATTAAGGCTGTCAAATAAATAAATAAATAAATAAAGGAGGGACAAAAAGTTGTACCACCTCTCAGGGACTCAATGAAGACTTACATGGGTTATATTTATCTGTTTCATATAAGTATCATGCCTATTTACTTTGAAAATCAAGATATAGCTCAGGCTAAGGAAAAGAAGCAAATATTACATCAACAAAAAGGAAACAGTGACCACATAATATCAAGAATATGATAGTCAAACACAAGAAAGTTGAAAAACAAAAGCACACTTTAGCAAGGACAAAAATAAACTCTACATCAATATATAAAATGACTATCACTCATTACAATCATTAACTCTATACACAAAAATACCACCTCTAAAAACGTGTCAATTTACCCTAAAAAATCTAGTCTTCTACAATCTTTCAGATTTAATATTCATAAATAATCATTTCAAAAAAATCTGATGGTTATTTCAGTTTCAAAAGAAACCCAAATTTTACTTTCGCCACTTAATATTTGTAAGCACAAATACTTTTGCTGCTTTGTATTGCTGCTTATAACATATAACAATCAATTATTTCAACATCTTGTATCGATGTCGTGTTACATCTCTTATATTCTAACTGACTTCTATACTCTCATAAACTTTGGAATAATAGGGTTATGTGCCAAGCATTACGCCTTTTTTCTTTCCTTAGTCTTTTTCCATTTTTCCTTCTTTCCTTCCTAGAATGTTTGTTTTACCTTTCTTTTTCCTTCTGTCTTCTCTCCCCACTTCTTTTTTGTGTGTGTTTGTTTGTTTGTTTGTTTGGAGACATACAGTCTCCCTACAGTTAGAAGGGAGACTACAAACAACAAAACATTGGAATGTGCTCAGGGTCTAAGGATAAATGATGCTATGGATCATTCTTAATAAGGAGTGAACCTATGTTTGATTTGCCAACAAGAGCAACACATCCACATCCTGTCATGGGGTTAATGGAGCTGGCTATAAATCATACACTCATCAGCAAGGTGTCGTAACTATCACGGTATCATTTTCACAAAATTATTGGCTAGGGTTAGAACTTTGTCTTAGTCCATTTTTTGTGTCACCGTAACAGAATGCCAAAACTCAGCAATTTATACAGAAATTTATTTCTTAGTTTTGGAGGCTGAGAAGTCTCAGGCCAAGAGGCCTTTCTTAGTGTATTGCAACATGGCAGAAGGCACCACCACATAGCCAGATCAAACAAATGAGTATATAAATTTCAGGCTCTCTTCCTATTTATTGATCTCACATCCTCATTACTTCTCATTACCTCCCAAAGGCCCCTCTTCCAAATCCCATCAACATATGAATTTGAAGATTATGTTTATAATACATCAACTTTTGTGGGGCACATTCAAACCACTGCAAGTTACAACAAATTTATAGAAAAGCTAAAGACAGTAAAACAAGTACTCATATGCCTCACAGCCAGTTTCTCCTATTAGTAACATCTTAGTATGGTACATTTGTCAAAAAGTAATGAACCAATACAGATAATATTAACTAAATTCCAAACTTTACTCAGATTTCTTTAGGTTTTACCTATGGCCTTTTTTCTTTTCTGGGATGCCATCTGAATACATTATACTGTATTCAGATGTCTTGTCTTACATGTTTCTCTTCGCTGTAAGTTATCTCAGACTTCCCTTTGTTACGACCTTGTCAGCTTGAAGAAATGCTAGTCAAGTATTTTACAGAATGTCCCACAACTGCGGTTTGTCTATTTTTTTCTCATGATTAGAATGGAGCCATGAGTTTGGGAAGGAAGACCTCAGTGCTGTCATTCTCACCACATCTTACCAAGTATAATGCTGTCAACATGACTTATCACTGATGATACTAGTCTTGATTACTGTTTATTCTATTATTAGCTCAACTTTCACAAAAACTGCACTTATACTTTTTTAAACTTCAAAACTTTCATAATGATACACTGCTATTCTTCATTTTTGAAGCTGAAAAGTTTTTTTCCACTGCTGTTCTCTTTATGTGTGACTCCATGGGAAAATCGAGAAACAATCTAATGTTTCCCATATCACACAAAGATTAATCTTTGTCACTACTTATAGTGACAAGTCTATACCTAATTTTGACCTGGATCCTTGCTTTGAAAGTTAATAAAAAACAGAGTGTCTCAACTTTACCTGACCAAAGGAGCTTTTAAAAATACTGCAGTCTGAACCCCAATGTAATCAGAATTTCTGGGATAAGACTTGGGTACTAGTAGTATTTTTCACTCCACATTTTTCTAACATAGAGCCAGTATGAAGAACCACAGGTCAAAGATCTTTAGCTCTATGTCAACTGCTACAGTGGAAGGTGATCAATCATCTATCTTCCCATATATAGCATTCTTACACGTCTTGTGTCTCTTTGATTCCTCTCTAAAGTGTTTCTATTAAATGAACCCTGTACGACTTTAAGAGGAATACTACCATGCTATTTAAATACTGGTGGGTTAAGCATAGTTAGGCTTTAAGAAGACTGACTGACATTTACAAGTATTACTAATAATAAAATATATATATTCCAAGGTAAAGATCACAAAAGACTGGGTACTAAACTATTATCATCAATGATAGGTTTTTTAAAACATAGGGCTCATTTTTGCACTGAAGCAACAATTTACCAAGGGTGGTTAGCTTCCCAGGATAACTTAAAGTTTTAATCTATAAGGCTACAGAAATAATTGTCTTGGAAGTAAAAATGATCAAGATGCAGTATGTGTATGTAACGATATCCTCCAATGATTGTATTTATTGTATGTCACAAACATACAAATAAAAATTTTTAAAAGAAAAAATATTTACCTGATGCACATGAAACTGAAATATTCTACCATCACATCAATTGCATTGAGAGCTTGTTTGGAGGTTCTAACAGGAGAGCACAGCTTCTCATATACCCTTGACAAGAGGAAATAGTCCTCCTCTGCTGCGGGCAGTGGTCCTCTTCGACTGAACATGAAGCTCAGGAGGCATACACATGAAGCAGTAGGAGAGAAAGGGGACACCCAGCTACCTAGCCAGATCAGCTGAATCAACCCTGGCAACGATGGGGTGACAGAGGTTGCAGCCAGACTGCCCTCACATCCTACGTCAATTTCATGTGTCCAATCTTACTTTTTATACTTTTCCTATTAAAAAAAAACTTTTATGATAGCATTTTTTTGAAACTAGTATGTTTGCCTTTGGGGGTGGGGGGTTTACCAGGGATGGAACTTGTGACCTCATGCTTGCCAGGCAGGTGCTTAATGCTGCAGAGCTATAGCCCCAGGCCCTGAAAATTGTATTTTTAAAACTTTATTTAATCCATATGAGGCAAAGGCTGACCAGGTCACATAGAAACACAGACATTTCTACCTTCATAAAAAGGATAAAATAGTTACGCAGGGGAAGAAGACAAAGGCTATAAAAGGAGAAAAAGAACTTCTAAGAGAAGAGATGAATGGCTGAGGCAAAAGCAGTTAGGAATCACAGTAAATAAAAACTAGAGCTGGCAGAACAGAAAATGAACGAATCTTTAATTTGAAGATGTGATTCAAAGAGACAGACAACTTACATGTATTTTTACATGCTAAAGGAGAGGAGATAACTTTAAAAATTGAAAGCATTAATATACCTATTCTCCTAAGACGATAAATGACAAGAAAAGCTGGTTGGATCAGGAACTTTTACTACATTTAGTAACCCACATGAACCAGTATTCTTTTTATTTTTTAATAGCATGTATTCTTAAGGCTGTTTAACTGTCATAAAACCACCTGGTTTATAATAAAACACAGGTTAGCTATTTTCTTAAATAGTGAGTAACCCAAACCCTTTAAAAGTACCATAAACAAAGGCTGGTTAAGGAAGAATATACGCTTTCTCTCCTTTATTCAAAGGGGACCATTAGCTGTTAGGAGTGATATAAGAAGAAAGCAAAACATGAATATCTTGGGACATAAGTTGCCATAAACATTCTCTACTTAAATTATCAATTATAAACACTTCTCTGTTTTCTATACATTTATTACTTGAAATAACAGTGTTTTACTTTTTCACCTAATATAACCACTTTCCCATATTAACAAAAACACTATGCAGTGTAAACATTTCTGATGATCTACAAAGTAGTCCACAACAGACATATAATCCATATTTAATTATTCCATTTTTTGCTGGTAACTGTTATTTTCTTTTTTAAGCATCATAAACAAATCATTTGAATTCATATAATATTGATGGAAATATAAACTGTTATAACAGTAAAACAAAATAATAAAATAAAACAGCTGGAGATATAACTCATTGTGAATGCCAAAGCAAGAATAAAATCTAACAGGGCAAATATAATGCCCCACAGTTCCATATCCAGCACCTACTAGTAGGGCACTCAGTGATGAAATGTAAGCTCTAAAGGGCTTGGGCACCCCCATCCCTATCTATGGGATGTTGCAGGTTGCAACCCACATGGCCTCTGTCTTAGGCTGAGTATGCTTGCAGCCTCCAGCTTTCCCCCTGGCAGAACTTCTATGTTCCCAGCATCTCCAACTTTCAGGAAGTCTTCATAGAAGCTTGGGTTTCACTTTCACAGCTTTATGCACTGCTCTCTCAGAAGCTCCTGGCAATGACTCCAAATCTTTCCCATATTGCCTGGCTTTCCAGGGTTTCCTGTGATAAAAGATAAAAGCCTCCATGACCCCCGTAACTCTTACATTCTACATGTATGCAAAACCAGCATCATGTGGACAATGCCAAGCTATGCTGCCAGTGTGAGCAACAGCTGGGTCCTCTTGGATCATTGCTGCAGTGGCCTCTGAGTTCCTAGATGGCTGACAGCAAAGTCATTCAAAGGTATTTACAACTTTACACCTTTGAGCCAGTGTGTGGAGGCTGAATAACTTCAAAAATGCTCTCAAGGCATCTTTACTATTGCCTTGGTAAAGTATTTACTGTTTTAATGCTAAGTACTTTTAATACTCTTAATCTCTACATCTTTGGTACATAACTTTCTACATACATACAACTTTCTATGTGCATCTTTTCTAGCCAAACAGTAAGTTTCTCGTTTTTCTACTTTACTTTCTCTACTTCTGCTTTGCTTTTTGTTTTGATTATCAATGGAAATTTGGCTAAAAGTATCCTGAATAACCATGCAACAGCCTGAATGGTATGCTGCCTTGAAATTTCCTCCTGTAGATTAATTAGTCTCTCATCTTTAGATTCAAGCTAAACCAAAGTCTTAGAACATGGAGAAAATATAGACAATTTCTTTGCCAGAATGTCATACAAATATAATACAAACAGCCTCAAGTCCACTTCCCAGTAGAGCCTTCATTCTCATTTGAAACCCCATGACCACAGTCTTTACATTCCTATCAACATTCTGGTCTTCTGAACAGATACCAAAAGTATCCACCAAGTTCTGCTTACAGAATTCTGTAGCATGATTCTCCAAACTTTTCTAAGCCTGTTGTGTAAACCAGTTCCAAAGGCTTGTAAAATACACAGCGAGATAGTCATGGCAAAACCCCAGTTTTCTGTTTGCACTTTTCTAAATTAGCTTTTCATTGCTATAACAAAATACCTGAAATACACAATTTAAAAGTAGAAAAGGTTTATTTTGGCTCACAATTTTAGAGATTTCAGTCCACAGTTAGGTGGCTCCAAGGCTGAAACATCACAGCAAAAGTTCATGGCAGAGGAAAGCTGCTAACCTAAAAGCAGTCAGGAAGCAGAATAAACACAAAAGAGCCAGAAAGAAAGGAATCAGGGACCAGACAAAGTATCTATATTGGTAAGATTTTTCACAGCTAGGACAAAATAGTTGCAGCTACCAACTTAAAGAGAGATTTTGGGTTACGGTTTCATTCTGTGCTGAGTGAGATCCAAGGCATAACTGTTATAGTGGAAGGGCAAGAGCAGAGAAAAACTTCAATTCATGGCTCCTAGAGAACAAGAGAACAGGGGAAGAAGCCAGAAAGAAATGGGCCATGGTCCACATATTGTACCCAAGGTCACACACCCATGACCCACTTTCTCCAATATAAGTCTTACTTCTAATAGGTCATTCAGCCATGATGGAGTTAGTACTATCACAATCTAACCAAAAGTCTTTTTTAACCAGTCAGGCTGACAATCAAGATTAATGGGTACACATGTGGTAGTGTGTGCTTACAGTATCAGTATACTATACTGGATCGCATGGTCAAATCTAGCCTGAGTAATTTAGTGACTTTAGACCCTGCCTTAAAAAAGTAAGTAAGTAAATAAATAAATAAATAAACAAACAAACAAATGTGGATATAACTCAGTACAGACTTTGAGTTCAAGCTTTAGTATTGGGGGAAAAAAAGGTTAACTGGCATAGTCTCCAAGGTCATGCCCACGTGACCCACTTCAACATACCCAGAAGTGTGCTTTACAAAGCCTGTTAGCATCTCTCCAACCAAACACTAGAATGAAATGTCATTTTAAAATAATACTCATCAGAAGCCAAGTATGACGGCATATAATATCAGCACTTGGGAGGTTGAGGTAGAAGGATCATCACAAGTTTGAGGCCACTCTCAGCTAGCTACATAGTGAATTAAAGGCCAGCCTGGACTACATAGCGAGATCCTGTCTGCCAATAAATAAATAAATAAATAAATAAATAAATAAATAAAATAAAATATGATAATACTGATCAACTATGGACAAGAATATATGAGACAAATACTCTCACATTATTGTAAACTAGTAAAATCACTATAGAAAGCTATCCTTTGGTCTAATGAGTCTACTTCTAAAAAACTGTTCATGTATATACTCCCATGTGAAAAATGACATTTGAACAGAGATTTATTATTGGATAGTTGGCAATAGCAAAAGGCTGAATACAACCAAAGAACTTGTCTTCATGTAATTAAATACCTATTAAATACATATTTTATAAATAAACTTGTCTGGGATGATAGTATAGCTTAGTGGCAGAGTACCTGCCTAACATGTGTGAGGCCCCACACTTGATCCCCAGGACCAGAAAATAAAGTATGTCTATATAATAGAATGCTATGTAACTATGAAATTATGAAAAAAGAATGTTGAACTATATATATTCTAATGTGAGATGGTACAAAAATCATCTAATTTTTATAAGTCTGAAAAATACTTTCCTACATTGTACAGCTGAAGAAACTAAAATTTAGAAATGGTATGATTTACTTTCATAAAGAAATACACTGAGTATTTGAAATAGATCTGATTATAAAAATTAAGTTTATTCTCACAACACATCAGAATCTGATAGATTCTGCCTACAAGAGTGAACAGGATACCCTATAGAAAATTAATGAGGATGATGAGGCAGCAAGATGACAAGTTTGGGCACAGGCTGACTAACTTAGCAAAACCTTGAGTCAAAATTTTTAAAAAGCAGCTGAGGATATAACTCCTCGTGAAGACATGAAGGCACAAGGTTCAATCCCCAGTACTGCAAAAAGCGAGCGAGCCAGCAAGCCAGCGAGCAAGACAGCAAGAGAGCGAGAGCGAGAGAGAGAGAGAGAGAGAGAGAAAAGGCTTGCAAGTAATAAAGAAGGTCAATTGGAAGTTTATTCCATGAATTTATAGTGGATTTAGACTAGTTGTTCTTCATGAGAATACCTACTGTACTACTACAAATCAGATACTTAAATGACATTCTTAATCTGGTTAACGTGAAGTTAAGATTTCTATTAGTAACCAAGAAAAACATGATCTGAAAGAATAGACTTATTGGAAGGCTAAGGCAGGAGTATCACTGTAAGTATGAGGTCAGCCTGGGCTACAGAGTAAATTCAAAACTAGTCTGGACTACATAGCAAGGCCTTGTCTCAAAACAAAACAAAACACAACAAAACATTTGTGCTTTGCTTTTATACAATAGATTTGCTCCTAAAAAGCAGTATGTAATTGAAGTTTTAAAGGAAATTACATTTTAAACTATCTAGAGATGTCTTTTTTTAAAAAAATTCTATGGCATTCACTTTCAAAAACATCTTGTTTTCTTTCAAATTTTTATATAAATATTTTTTAGTACTCGTAAGATAAAATGCTATTTGAACAGTTAACTATAGTGAGCTGCATGTACATTTCCTAATCCTACTTAATGGAAAGTTTCTTAATCACTTGTATAGAATTTTGAAACACTGAAAAAAAAGGAACCCAGGAAAATTACATTTTAAACCTTCAAAGTGGACAATAAGACATCAACCAAAATAATAATTCTTAGAAGAATACATTATTCACTCAAATAAGTCATTGCTCTTACGGCTTTGATTTGAAATATACCAGAGCTGGCGCTGTTGCAAGGTGACTGGATTGGGGGCTGGGCACTATACTCACCAGTGAATTAGTCCACTGAGGAGTTCTTGCTGAATAAAAAATTCATTTATTGATGAGCAGGGGCTGAGTGGAGATGAGCCGCCAGGGACATGCCTTTGGAGGTATATCAACGTTCTTTAGCTCTCCCTTCTTTATGTGCTTTCTAGTTGCCATGGATTGAGCAACTTTCCTTTGGTAGGCCCTTCAGCCATTTTGTTTCTACCCTGAAGCCAGCTGGACCCAGACTGAACCTCTGAAACCATGAGGTTTATTTTGATACACCTCTCCTCCTTAAATTGTAGGTATTAAGTATTTTGTCCCAAAGACAGGAAAATGATTAATATACTCACAAATACTGCTGCTGGCATTAAAATACCAATGTTATCAGTACTTTATGAACTATTATTAACATACTTTCCTACATTTTCAATTTTTTAAGAAGAAATGTCTTTTTAAAAACTTATTGCTGGTTCATGAATATTAGTATTACACACACTCATACCTACTGACATTTCTTTCTCTAAGAATATTAAGACAAGGAGGGTATAAATATTTAAATGTCAGTCTATCATGGCAGTCTATTTTTGTTGGACAATATCCATCAAATTTCAGAAAATTATTAAAGGTCAAGCTATAAAAGAAAAGGTATTAAGTGTTGATTATTTTAAGAAAACTGCAGATATGACTTGATTAAAAGGATAACAGGGCCAGGGATATAGCTCAGTGGCACAGGACCTGCCCAGCAAGTGCAAGGTCATGAGTTTCATTCCCAGTACAAAAAAAAAGATAATAAATTTACAATCTTACTGAATCTTACCAGGTGATGAGGCTGCTTAGCAAATTTGAAACTCAGTCAAGATCTGAATTAGAGCCTAAATTACATAATATACCTTTATATAATCCCTTACATACTTTGCCTCTGAACTTCATTTTGAGTTTTTTAAATGACAATTTGGTAGCTATAGCTAAAGAAGGCAAACTAAAAAATAATTTTTGGTGGTGGCACTGAGCCCAGAACCTTCACACTGAGCTATGCCCACAGCACCATCCCATCTTTTGTAGAGAGGGTCTAGCTAATTTTCCCAAGCTTGTGCTAACTTTGCAGTTCTCCTGCTTCAGTCGCCCAGAGTACTGGGATTCAATGTGTATACCACCATGTGCAGCCCCAGTAAACTCTAACAGGCACAAGTCTCAGAAAACCCCACGTATCATTTATTATTAAGCTACCCAATATATAAAAGTTTGTTTATATAATGGCTTTGGTTAGTAACCAGGTCAACATAACCCACAAACTGAGTAAGTGGGTACTTATTGGTATGATTTAAGATACTGGAGGAAGATCTACCCTCGAATTAATTTTTTCCATCTGAAGAAATTGATTTCTATAAAATAAATGTAAATAAATTAAAAATGGTAAACTTTTAAGTCACTGTAAGCCAAAGTCTTAGCAGAACTTACTGTAACTCATAATACTCAAAGTTCTCTGGAAACCATGGTTTAGATACCGAACAGCTATCATAGAAAAGAACAATTCCCAAAGAGAGGTTCGATAAGATGCCAAAGAGACTTCCTTTAACATCACAATTTTGTCTTAACAGAAATTACTAGCACTTAATTTAAAGCAGTATTTACAAATTACAAATATGTACAGAAAGGATAGATATACATGTAGAGACTCATGCATGCATAGAACTTCTAAAAAAGTTTATGAGAATCGATTATATAATGCACGATGAAATGAACAGCTACTTTGAAGAAAATCAGGACACTAAGGTATCCAGTGCCAATTCTATAGCGTCATGATGTGAAATCCAGCAATGCTATTATTCTTTGTTCCAAGTGATTTTAGTCTGTTTTGTTTAATTTCAACATACACGAAGGTATGAACAGCTATTTTGAAGAGAATGAGAGACATTATGGCAGCCATTGTTGACTTCCCTATTGTCTGGTCTTGAAGACCTAAAATGCCTTCATCATCCTGTTCTGATCAGTTTTATACTATTTTGTTTTGTATAAACTCACTGTATGTGAAGATATGGACAACTATGTGGAAGAAAACAAGAGACAATATGATATACAGTGAAGATCTCCGGTTGTCTTATTTGGAAATCTGTGTCTTACGTTATTTTCTTATGATCTGTTTTGTTCTGTTTCATTTTACCCTCTTTAAAATAAAAA
Source organism: Dolichotis patagonum (assembly GCA_004027295.1). Taxonomy (NCBI): domain Eukaryota; kingdom Metazoa; phylum Chordata; class Mammalia; order Rodentia; family Caviidae; genus Dolichotis; species Dolichotis patagonum. The sequence goes on along the minus strand of PVJX010005607.1, from coordinate 58,514 downwards.
AAAAAAATTACAAACATGTTAACATTTTACAGCAACAGAAAATGTCAGAAATGAAATTTTGCCACCTGATTTTCTCTGCTACTAACATTCTACCCTTATCTCTAACCCTATGTATATAGAGGGCCAATTAAATACAAAGAAGCAAAAGAACTTATAAATTTCAATTTTACATTTATATTTCATATATTTATATGTTTCTTTTTAAGGTATTATTTCTTCTCCAAATAAAATCTATAAACCACTCAAAGACACAAAAGTGTAAACCTGTCAAAAATCTAATTATAACTGTCTCAACCCAGGATAAACATAAATACTATTTAACTACTGTATACCCCTCTTGCAATCTATAAGCATCCTTTCTATAAAAAGGATGAGGAATTCTCTGATTTCTTTACTTATAAAATTAAATCTTTTGGAAATCTGACCTACAATTCAGTGGTTATCTTCTATCTTCCAAATGAGATCTCAAACTCCTGGATGAGAAATAGCCCTTTGTCTCTAACCAAAATGATTATAAATTCTCTGATGAAGGCTATCTTCTTTATCTGCATACCATTTATCACTGCAGAAGTTCAAAAAGGAGTTATTACTACAGCTACTTTAAAATGTCAAGACAACAAGAAGAGCAAGAATGTTCAAATATTTGTAAACTACAAATTGTAGCTCTAGGGCTGTAGCTCAGAGGCAGAAAACTTGCCTAGTAGTAGGCACGAAATCCTGAGTTCAAACTCCAGCACACCAAAAAGGAAAAAAAAAATTCTGTGGCAATGAAAATAAATGCATCTGAATCCAATACATAAAAATAAAAAAATGCTATTGCGGATTGTGGAGGAAGAGAACAAGAAGTCAACAAGAAGCAAGCCCTCCATGCATGGTCTGCTGTGGGGAGATATAGGTGCCAGTCTTTTCCCATTAGTTGGCGTCATTCACAGACTGCAGGGGAAGAGAAAAAGACGACAACAAGCAAGCCCTCCTTGTGAGCTGGCACGACGTGAGGGAGACAAGAAGAGCATTCCCCCTGGTCGTAAGCAACCAGCTGATCCAGAGAAACACAAGCTGCAATGATGGCTATTGAGGTAAAATACAACTTAATGCTTGTAGTGTTTAGTGTTTCACTGACGTTGCAGACCTAAAGCCAGTAGTCTGATCATCTATTCAGAGGCTAACAATACGCAATGAGCATCTATGGGGATCTCCTTCGCAGGGTGGTGGCCACTGTAATTCCTTATTATCTTGTTTTGAAGTCCTGTATTGTTTTCATTATTTGGTTTGGTTGGGTCTTACTCTGTTGTATCTTGTTTGATTTTATTATATCCAATGGCATAGGTAGCTATTCAAAGATAAGATATATTATGGTAGCCATTTTGGATTTACTATTATCTTGTTTTGAAGTCCTTTACTGCAGACATTATTTTGTTTTTATTGGTTCTGTTCTTTTCTGTTTGATTTTTACTATGTATGATGGTTTGGGCAGCTGTTTTGAAGACAAGAGGCATTATGGTAACCACTGTTGATTTCCTATTATCTTGCTTTGAAGTCCTGTATCACTTGCACTATTTTATTTTGATTGGCTTTTTTCTGTTTTATTGTCTTTAAAACAAAAATTACCAAAAATTTTTTTAAAAATTGCTTTCCCTACTATGTAGTCATGGTGAACCCAAACTATAGCTAAATTTCTGTTACTGATCCCAGGTAATAAGATATGTGTCAGTCCCATCCCTATACCCCTTTTCCAAATTACACAGACAGTTTTAGCTAATTCAGCTTGGTTTTCTTTGCTAATCTCAAAAGCTCTTGGAACTCCTGTCAACACCATCTCATCAAACTCAAATAAATATGTAGAATGGAACCTATTTGCCATGCTTAGTTTGTTGTTGTTGTTGTTGTTGTTTTGGTACCAGGGATCGAACTCATGACCTCACGCTTGCCAGGCAAGCGCTTAAGCCACTGAGCTAAATCCCCAGCCCCCCATGCTTAGTTTGTAAAACAGAATTTTATACATTCCAAATACATGATAATCTTGGGAAAATTTCACTTAAGGACAAATTTCTGATACATTTTGGTATCTTCTGAAAGCTACAACTCATCTATGATATCAAACAATAATTGCTATTAAACAGATAACCCTAAGAAATAAGAAAATTGAGGCTATGTTGGAACTTAAGGCACTGAGCCAACCAGCAAGTAGCCTGCTGCCCTGGTAAGTGACTGTGGTCTGGCAAGCCACGGCCACCCCAGGGCGGGGAAATAAGAAGAAAGAGCGTTTCCTGAGATCCACGCCATGTTGGAATTTAGGGCGCCGAGCCAACCAGCAACTAGCCTGCCGCCTTGGTAAGTGACTGTGGTCTGGCAAGCCGCAACCACCCCAGGGCAGGGAAATAAGAAGCAAGAGCATTTCCTGAGATCCGTGCCATGTTGGAACTTAGGGCTCCGAGCCAACCAGCAACCAGCCTGCTGCCTGCTGCGGGCTTAGAATCAAACATACCACATATCCGGCCCCCCTTAACAATTGGGATCCAGGGATCTAGGTATCTCTTAGGAGGTGACCATATTTGGTACAACAAGTGAGGGGAATTTCCTTCTACTATCTCTTAAGGCAGATATTTTTATTCAATACTCTATGTTGATGTGTTCTATAATGTTGTGTATTTCTTTGATTTTGCTGTACCTAGTAGAAGAACAACTATTGTGAAGACAACGAAATATACAATGTTGCCTGTTACTGTTGTCCTGGTGACCTGCTGTGATGTTCTGTGCCAATTTCACAGCACTGTCTCAATTGGCTTTATTCCATCCTGTTTTGTTGTAACTGTTTGCAGCCTCACTGTGTGTTCACTTTGTATGCCTTAATTTTGTAACATGAACAGCTATTTCTGGGAGGACAGTATGTGGTTTGTCAACTCGTGATTTCTTTCTTTCTTTTTTTTTTTTTTTTTTTTTTTTTTTTTTTTTTTTTTTTTTTTTTTTTTTTTTTTTTTTTGAGGTTCTGTATTGTTTCTACCCTTTTTTCTGTATTACTTTTTTTCTCTTTAAATAAAATTTAAAAAAAAATAAGAAATAAGAAAATTGCCAAAATATACCTTATTTAGAATGCTATTTGAGAAAGAGTCCCATCAAAATCAGCTATTTTAAAAGATACGTAAAACAATTCCTTTTAAATATAAGATAGTAAAGTTTAGTTTTTCCAACATTTTATTACGGAAATTTTCAAATGTATAGAAAAATGCAAAGAAATACTATAAGACAGGGTTGGGGATTGGGCACAGTATAATGATGCAAATCCCAGAAAAAAGCCAAGGGCTCCCAAACCAGAACTTCACTGGTCAATGACACAAAAATGTCCTACCTCCACTACTTCCAAAACATGGCGCAAATTCACCCTTCTCCATCTTTTTTAGATCTGCAACAGATTAGGTGATGCCCATTATACAAATCTTTCCATTATACAAATTCAAATGCTAACTTTTTCTGGAAACATTCTCACAGAAATACTGTCATGTTACCAGTATTACATCATCACTCAAGCAGACAACAAAATTAAACATCACAGTAGTCTTTTATCTGTTTAATAAACTCATTAAGTTTCTCTTAGTTTAACCACTCAACATTATAAATGTACATACTAAGCTGACACAGAAACATCAACTGATAAACTAAAGGAGATCAATAAACTTGAAAAGAAAGAAATAACTGACACCAATAATGAGTAACAAGACTAACTAACAGGATCAGGGATTACAATGCCTTCTGCTTTGTACCCTACTACCTCAAATTCTTTCAAAATGAGCAATAATTCAAATCAATGAGAAGTGAGATTCAGAATTCAGAAATTTTCTTTTATTTAGTGTCCAAAGTAATGCTAGTGCATAAAATAGAAACTATGATGAAAAAGTATGAAACTTATCTTAAACAATTTCTGAAGTCTATTAATAAAACCAGCAATGTAGGATTACCAGGGAAATAGCATTACAATCAAGCATCCATAGTGATATTCCCACTGGAGCTACATCTAGGTCACAGAAGCTGGCATCTGGTTAGCAAAATAAGTGAGTCTCTTTACAAATATCTCTCAGGATCACAACTGACCCCTAGCAGATAGGTCCCTTATCTGTATGGTTCCATTCTTACAATAAAATACCTGTGGGGATTTTAGAAAGAGTTTATGTCACAGTAAGAAACTTTTAGTTCAAAGGTATATATCTTCCTGTTATCAATGTAATTCTTCCCTTGAATTGATATCCAACCTCAAAAAAAGAAGGTAAGTGAAGTTGTATCCTAGTAGACTCAGAAATTTTAAAATATTTTTTTCTTTTTCTTATGTGTGTATGGTGGGGGCTATTGCAGACTAAATTGCAAGGTCATCATTAAGGTGGCATCCTGGGCTTTTTTCTTTTTTCTTTTGAAATAGAGTGTTACCAAGTTGCTATATTCTTCATTAAGGGCTCAAACTTGCAGTGCACCTGTCTCAGGCTCCCAGAGAACTAGGATTATAGGCTTCTGCTACCAAACAAGACCAACTTTATTGTTTCTTGAACAGAGACACTTTTAACTGGGTCTTCTAGTTCATTTATTTAACGTATTAGTAACAATTACTGCTAGCAGTTCAAATAACTCTTTCCCATCCCACCCAAAAACCACCAAAAACTAAAATAACAATGTTTAACAATACTGAACACTATGCAATATAGGGCATTAATCCCTGACAGACAGAAGAGCCCTAACCCACTATCCTATCTTATTATCTTCAAAGTTTCCAAGGGCACCCAAGAAAGCACATAGATTCTGACAAACTTCTATAGTTGAGCAGAGATGAGAACCAAGAGAAATTTATTTTTCGAATACATTTGAAAGATCCAGTAATGAAGGGAAAAGACTTATAGAAAGAAACAATCTCAGATCTCTAAGAGTTCCAGTAAATATTTAGTAGAGTATTCAGCACATATGTAAGAAAACCATCTCAGCCTGGGGACAGAATTAACCAAAAAGGTTAGAAAGAACACGCATTCACACATACTTGGGAATAGTGCCTGTTTCCATTAGTCAGATTACAAATCTCGTTTATTTGTAGAGTTTACACAGAACTCTAAGAAGGGTCATGGCCTCAGTAGTGGGGAATAATTAGTCCCAAACACTCCTCTATTTTCACCTAACAAATCTTATAAGCAAGACCCAAAATGATAAACAACTTCTCAGTAATGTAATTTTACCCCAGAACAAAACTCAAGAATATTTAGGAATTTTTAAAAACACCAAACAAGTTAAAATTAATAGTATTTGGCTTCTAACTGAAGATTGCAAGACATGCAAAGAGAAAATAAGATTCATAATGAGGTGGAAAAGCAATCAACTAAAAGCAACTCAGACTTGACACAGATATTAAAATCCGAACAAACTGGGAGTGATTGTGCATGGCAATAATCCCAGCACTCAGGAGGCTGAGGCAGGAGGATCACTGCAAGTTTGAGACCAGCCTGGACTACAAAGTAAGCTCAAGGCCAGCCTCAACTGCATGGCGAGATCCTGTCTCAAAAATAAAAAAAAAAATACAAATTTAAAAAAAAAATAGAACACAGAAAAAGTTGTTATAACTGTATTCCTTATGTTCACAAAAAGTTAAATACAGATATGAAAGACAATATTAAAAAGATTCAAATCCAAATCATAGAGGTGAAAGTTATAATATTTGAAATTAAAACTCACTGGAATTAATAACATTAGAAATTATAGAAGGAAAGACTAAGGAACTTAAAACTGAAATAAGAACTATTTATATAAAAACAGAGGAAAAAAAGAATAAAAAACAATGAAAAGAACATCAGTGAGCTGTGACACAGATTCAAGCAAGCTTACCTACATGTAACTCCAATATCCAACAGGGGGAGGAACAAGGTATTTAAAGAAATGGCTCAAATGTTCTAAAATTTCACCTAAATCACATTTTTCTTGAGGATATTCACCAAAAGAGACATTATAGGTTGTAAAACAAGTTTCAGTGAACTCTAATATATCCATATTATATAAAATATGTTATTTAAACACAATACACTACACCAGAAATCAAGAACAGAAAGATTTTTGGAGAATCCCAAATTATGCATAGAAATTAAATAACATGCTTCTAAATAATCCATGGTTGAAAAAGCTCAAAAAAGAAGTTACGATACATTCTGAGCAGAGAGAAAATGAGTAAGTAGCATACCAGAATTTGTGGGATGCCCTAAAGGAGCACTTGGAAGACAACTTTTAAATACTAAAAGAAGAGTTTCAACTAGCAACCTGGCAAAATGAAAGTGGCTACAGCGTAGTCAAAGAAACAGCAAAAATCTCTTTAAACCTGAAAGATTTGCTAAAGAGATACTTGCTGCACAGACACTGTATCAAGAATTTAAGGTGAAACAATCTTGAGTACTTTATCAATATTCCATGGGCCTAAAAAGATTCTACAGTGACCAGTTTGTCTTTGAATGGATATATCACTGAACATGTGAAATATGTAATCATTCTGATTAGAATCAGTTTCCTAGCACTGGATTCACTTTATCCTTACTTGTCTCTAAAGAATGCTGAGCTAAGTGATCCCCTTTCTTAAAAGCCTCAAGCTTACCTCATCTCACTGGAATAGTCATTCAAGTAAAACTGTCTGTTTTAACACTGTAATTCTTGGCTCACAAAACTTAAGACTCTACCTTAAGAAAATAAAAATATGATAAAATACAAGGTGAGATCAAAAAACTACAATGAATGTTTAGTATTTAAAAAAAAAACATGTATTACAATAAAAGGCACACTGCCATTAATTTCCTTAAAATATTCCCCTGAATTTCAAACACACTTATCCCCCTCATTCTTGCCACTTTCTAAAGCAGTTCTGGAATTAATTTCTTTCATTAATGTCTTTCATTAATGTCTTTTGTTGTGCTATCTTGATGTCCTGAATAAAATATTTACACATGATGAGCTTTGGGGAAGAGCCAGAAGTCACAGGGCGACTGACTCAGTGAAAAAGGTTCATACTGTAATGTTTTTATGAGACTACCGTTCTGCACTTGGTAACAGCATTTACCACATTTAGACACTCATAAAAAGGACTTCCATAACTGCTTCACAAAGTGGCAAGAACAATGGAGTAAATGTGTTTGAAACTAGGGGAAAATAATGTGAGGGGATTAATGGCAATGTGTCTTCTACTATAGTAATTTTTAAGAATTTATATATATATTATATATATATATTTTTTTATCTTATATTTTGATCACCCCTTATAGACAGGTGTGAATGGGCCATGCCTGTAATTCCAGCACTCTCAGGAGGATTCCAAGTTCAAGGCCAGTGAGATCTTGTCATTTAAAAAGAGGAAATAAAATCCATTGTAAACAGAAAAAAGAAAATAATATCGAAGCTAAAAACAAAGTTAATACAACCAAGATGAGTGAAAGTATTAATCTCAAATCAAAACAACTATAATTATAATAATCAAAACTGGTATGACTAGAAATTCTACACACATAATATTTAATAAGGAACATTACAAAAATTTTGTGCCAATAAATCTAACTACTAGGATAAAATTTTTAAAATTCCTTGAAAAGTATGAACAGTATAGTTCTATGTCTATTAAAGAAATTAAATTTAGACTGTAGATGTAGGTCAGTGGTACAGTATGAGTGAATGCTTGAGTTCAATCTCTAGTTCAAAACTTTCCCATAAAGAAAGCAAGACTCACACAGCTTCACTGGTTAACTTTACCAAATACTTAACAATACTGATCTTATGCAAAATCTTTCAAAATTATTCCAATCTCAAAACCAAGAGAAAGTATTATTAGAAAACTATAGACAAATACCCTTCATTCATATGCACATAAAATTTTTTAAACGTGGTTTTAGTAAACTTATCCCACCAATATATTAAAAAGATAATGACATGACTAAGTATAGTTTAACCCAGGGATGTAAGGTTGCTTTACATTTGAAAAAAATAAATCTATATTGCTATAAAAAATCAAACTATATTGCTTTAAAAAACATCTGCACAGACATAAAAATGATGGGACAAAATCCAAACATCCAAAGGTTGTATGGCTCAGTGATAGAGTATGTGACCAGCAAGCATTAGTGCTGGGTTCAATTCCCAGCACTAACAAAGAGAAAAAACATCTAAGGTTCATTCCTAACTAAAATGCTTAGTTAAGTGAATAAAAACCTCAATCTAAAAAATAGTATCTACAAAAAGCTTACTCCGACACACCATATGTAACACCAAAGATTCTGCTTTCCTCTTAAATCAGGGACAAGGTTGCCCGATTACCACCCCATCTAGTCATCATCATATGAAAGTTTCTTCTCAGTACAGTAAGGCAAGAAAAATAAGTAACATTCATCTGGATTAGTAAGAAAGAAGTAAAACTGTCTTTATTTGTAGGTTACAAGCTCAACAACAAAGAAACTCCAACAGAATCTACCGAAAATTTTCTTTAATACCAATACATAAAAAGTAACTGTAGCGCTGTGTGTCAACAACATTTCACAATAGCACCAAAAGGTTTACAATCTAAAACTATAGAACACCATTTAAAAAATTAAAGACTAAAATAGGGAGCTAGCGGCTGGGGATTTAGCTCAGCGGCATAAGTGCCTGCCTCGCAAATGTGAGGTTATGAGTTCACTCCCCAGTACCAAAAAAATAAAACATAACATAACATAACATAACATAACATAACATAACATAATGAGCTATACCATATTGATAAGCTGGAATACTAAATTTTTTAAGATGGCATTTCTCAATTGTTATACTACTTCAATACAATCCCAATTAAATCTCTACCATTTTTTCCTGACTAGTTTTAAAATTTACATAAAGCTGCAAAGAACCTAGAATATCCAAAACAACTTTGAGAAAGATGACTAATTTGAAGATTTATTATAAAACTACAGAATCAAGTATATCACCATATTGGCATCAAGATAGATAAACAGACCAACGGAAGAGACACTAAAAATAGATTCACAGACATGGCCAACTGACCTTCTTTTGTGTGTGCTAGAGATTGAATCCAGGCTCTTGTTTATGTAAGTACACCTGAAATACACCTCCAGTCCATGGATAACCGATTTTCAACAAAATATAAAGATAACTCAACAGAAAGGATAATTTTTCAGCAAATGCTGTTTCAACAACAGGTTATCCATACGCAAAAAAGAAACACTAATCACTGCCTCACGTTATACAAAAGTAACTCAAAATAAATCATAGACATAAATATTAACCTTAGAGTGTTTTAAGATCTCTATAAGAAAACATAGTAGAAAACATTCAAAATCCTTGGTTAGGCAAAATTTCTGAATTCAATACCAAAAGCATCATCCATAAAAAAACAAACTGACAATTTTGGCTTCAAAATCAGTAACTCAAAAGTAGGGCATGGTAGCACACCCCTACAATCCCAGCACTTGGGAGGCTGAGGCAGAAGAATCATTTGCAAGTTTGAGACCAGCCTGGGGTACAAAGTGAGCCCAAGGCCAGCCTAAACTGCATAGTGAGACCCTGTCTCAAAAAGACAAAAAGACCAGAAAAAAAAAAAAAAGGTAACTCTTGTTATTCAAAAGAACTTGTTAGGTGAATAAAAGTCAAGGCAAAGTCTGGGTAGAAGTCAAACAAAACATTATCAACATCAGTCATTAATAAAATAAGAATTAAAATCACAGTATGAAATCGATAAAAGTAAAAATGACTAAAATTTTTAAAACTGGCTATAGCAAGTGCTAACAAGGTTGTGGAGGAACTTAAGTCTTAACTGTTGTGTGAGTGCAAAAGTAAAAGAAATAAAGTAAAACCACTTTCGAAAACTGATATGAATCATTTCTTCAAAAAATACACATCTGCACATAAGACTTAATCATTGCACCCAGGCATTTACTCATCATAAAAGCATCCATTCAGCCTGATGTGGTAGCATATGCCTGTGACACTCAAGATGCTAAGGCAGGAGAACCACTGCGAGTTTGAAGTTGAGTTCAAATTCAGAAATCTTGTCTTAAAAAAACAAAACATTAAAAAAAAAAAAAACATTCATCCACATACAAGTGTTACACACACACACACACCAAAAAAGTTCCATGCAGCTTCATTTGTAACAGCTAAGAACTAGAAACAATTCAAATGCCCATCAACAACTGAGCATACAATGAATAAAAAGCAGTAAAAAAATATTGATACCTACTATCTTATAGATTCTCATATTAGGCTGGCTGAAACAAGCTAACCCTGGTTCACGCCCCAAAAACGGGTTCCTAGTTTGCTGGGGATTTAGCTCAGTGGCCTAAGAGCCTGCCTGGCAAGCATAAGGTGAATTCCCAGTACCACCAAAAAAAAAAAAAAAAAAAAAGAGTTCCTACTTTATGATGACACTTATATAAAATTTTACAAAGTAGTGGTTCTCTGTGGGTAGAAGAAAGTATAAAGAAAAGCAGGAGACAAGGATTACAAGGAAACATGAAGAAATGAAGGTTTTATTTATGATTTCTATCCTATTTATGATGGCTTCCTGTGAAGATACACAGTTCAAAAATTACCAAATTGTATAAATTTTTACAAGTACTACTTTAGTAAAACAGTCATCCATGTAATTCATTTTAAGATATATTCTGAAATTAGCTCCACAACTTTTGAAGTTCTTACTGTGCTCATTTGTAATTTAATATGATTACTTTCCTGTCCTGGACTCCAAGTCAGCATGCTATAGCTCAAATATTTACTGTCTGACATAACAGTGTCTTGAAGGCTCATACAGAACTGCCAGCTCTTAAGAGGCATTCAAGCATAGTCCCATCAAGTGAAGTTCTGTGGCTATGATGTCCTGAACTCAAAATACTCCGTTGTTTTGTGTAGCTGACTTGAAGAGGACCAAACTGCAAACACGCTGGTGTGTCGCCAGGCCTGAAAATTTTTACCTAGGCAATGAGAGTACCGGCTTTGATTTCCAATCTAGGCCAGTCTAACATTAAGAAATTTGCTAAAATACAGACTCTTAGCTTTCCTCTGTACAGAATCGAATTAATCAGAACTAGTGTGGAACATGTACTAGATGTACTGCGCTAGATACCCTTCTAGGACCCTTCACATGAAACATTCTTCAAGTAGTATATCCATAGGCTGCAACAGGTTCAAGTGGCATATCTGGAAGCCCTAAGGCCCAAATAGAGGTAACAGAGTGCTCCTAATGTTTAAAGAATTTTTTTTTTAATTTATCATGATCTGGGAGTTTGACTTTGGGGGATTAAATTTAAAGTATAAGAGAGCTGTTTGTTTTGCGGTACTGGGGATTAAATCCAGGAAGTGCTCAGCTACAGCCAGCTACAGCAAGCCCCAGCAGTTTTGTTTTGTTATGTTGTTTTTGTTTTGTTTTGTTTTGTTTTATTTTGTTTTGTGTTGTTTTTAGGCTGGGTCTCAACTGCCTAAGACGGCCTCAAACTTGAAATCTTTCTGACTCAGCCTCCTGAGAGGATTACTGGTGACTACCACGAGGTGACTTAAATTTTAAATTGATTTTAGTCCTTATTATAAATAGGTTATGCCTCATAACTTCATTCTTCATTTGTACTTGCCACAAACCCTAAAAGGATTAGTCGGTTGAGGGTATTTCTGATTATATGAAAGCAACTCTTCTCTAAAATCTTGGGAGACTTGAGAGCAGACAGCTCCACAGAGCCAAATATGTCTCAGATTTCCGCAGCTTCAAAATGGAACGGCAATGGTTATAAGAATAGAAAGACAAAGATTTCACTGAAAGACGTTCAGAGCTTGAGAAAAGTTAGTTTTCCCAAAATCTCACAAAAATCATTGAGACTCAGTATTAATGTCAGCTATAATAGCTAACCAAGTTTTACTCTGAAAAAAAAAAAGAAGTTCTGATATTGTTACTTCATCTCTCCTACTGCTTTGAATACAAAAATAACATTTGTTAAGTATTAAAATGATCACTTCTCTCACCCCAAACCAGTCTCTTTCTGATGTATTTAAAATATTTTATAACACATAGTAACGATATACTTTAATTTTTAAATATTCCAAAAGTACATTAAATATTTTCTTAGCCAGTAGCACTGAGTTATTGTAGTTGAACGCTGAATTTAGTCTTTATCCTAAAATATTAAAATTCTTCTCCTCTGGACATAACAGCAATTGACAATGTTTCAAAAAGGATTATATGAATCAGACAGTAATAGAAAAATATACCTGTTAAAGAATGAATAAATGTGAACAGCAGGCAAATTAACTTTTATCTCAGAACTTTATTTCTGATTTTGCCCCTAACAGTCAAGTCAATGATTTAATACCGTGGGTATTTTTGTGCCACCAGGCAAAATAACCTAATTCTCTTAATTCCTGGAATTGGCTGCTGTTCCAAGAGTAGGAAGACTGCACTGGAAGTAGTTATGGCCTATTATAATACAATTAATAAGCTCCAAAAAGAAAAATAAGCTTAATTTATTCAGCAGACAAATTAATATTTTGCTGCTATTTGAAAAAGATTGTGAACTATTGACTGCCCATATCCCTTGACCTTTCCCACAAAGAAAATTGTACAATGAAAGATTAGTCAATCCACACTGCAAAAGCAAAACATTTTCCACATTAGCTAAATACATACATTTATTGCTCACTAGCCATCAAAATAAAAAGTACAAATCTCAATCTCTCAAATGTGTTCAAACACAATTACTTCCCTCCAGCTGGTCCTTACACATTTCTTCCACACTCTTTCCTGAGCACTATCACAAAGTTTTCTCCTTATCTATGCTGCCTACAAATTCTTAATGTTATGTTGGGCATGGTGACACATACCTAAAATCCCACCTATCCAGGAGGTGAGACAGAAGGATCACAAATTCAAGGTCAGCCTGAGCTATTCAGGAAGATTCTGTCTTGAAATAAAATTTTAAGAAGGGGTGAGGATGTAGCTCAGTGATACAATGTTTGCTGGGTTCAATGTTCAATCCTTAGTATTCTCCCAGCTACCCCACCACACACACACAAACTTCCCTGGGGCTATAACACTAGTGAACATTTTGGGACACCCAAAGGGGAAAACAAAACTATGTAGTATTTATCCATTCCGTGGAACATTTTAACTGGTTTCTATCCAGGAACACTGCTTATTCTCAAAATCTCACAACAAATACCCACTTACCTTTATTTAACACATTTACTCAAATGACCAATGCTCCAAATTTCTTTTATACAATATAATGATGCTACACAACACTGTATGAACATGAGTCAAAAAGTCACTCTCAGATTCACCTACTCATTTCTAAATCAAATAGTTGAGGTACATCTTTACCATTATGCAGTATGTAAGTGGGATTGCAGTATCATATAGTTGTAATTTCAGCTTACTCAAGAAAGTCCGTTTTGTTCTCCATAATGGCTGTACCAATAACAGTCCCACCAACAGTGTACAAGGCCTCCCTTTTCTCCACATCCTCGTCAACAATTACCATTTATCTTTTTGATAATGTTCATTCTAATACATATGAGGTGAGAGTTCATTATAAATTTTTATTTGTATTCTCTGATAACTATTGATGTTAAGCTCCTTTTCACATAACTGTTAGTCATTTGTACCTTAGTTGGGGAAAGTGTATAGTCAGGTCCTTTGCCCATTCTTAATTGGGTTTCTTCCACTAGTAAGGTCTACATGTTCATGTATTTCACATATTGCTGCTTTATAAGATAACATAGTCTACAAAGATTTGCTGCTGCTCCCAAAAAACTCTGCCTTTTGTTGGCTGTTTCCTTTTGTGTACAGAAGCTTTTCAGTCTGACACAGTTACACTTATCTTTTTTTGCATGTGCTTTTGGTGTCACATTCAAAAAATCAATTAAAAAATCAGTTCAAAATGAATTAGACTTAAATGTAAGCTGTAAAATGTCTTGAGATTTTTACCGTTTCACAGCTTAAAGTCTAATCCATTTTGAACTAATTTTATTTTATTTTTTTTTAATATATAAGGGTCCAATTCTACTCTTTTACAGGGAGATACCCAGTTTTCCCAACACTATTTACTGGAGATACTGTCCTTTCCATATTACATATTTGTTGTACGTTTGTCAAAGGTTAGTTGACGTGCACATGTGTTTATTTCTTTCACCCGCTATCATGTTTTTATGCAGCACTATTCTATTTTAATTATCATAGTTTGATACTATTATTTGAAATCAGCTGCCCAGAGTGCTGAAATTACAGGTATATGCCACCACTTCCTGCTCTCGACTCCTCACGAGCTATTTCTAATAAATGAAAGTTTTTAGCATCTTATATGTGTGCAAGATCATCTTATCTGCAGATGATTTCATTTTCTCTTTACAATTTGAACGTCTTTTATTTCCCCTTCCTTAATTGCTTTAGCTAAAATTTCCAGTATCATGTTGAACAACAATCATAAAACTAGGCATCCTTGTCTTGTTCCTGGTCTCAGAGGAAGAATTTTCATCTTCTTACCATTGAGTATGGTATTAGAGGTGGGTGCATCTTATGTTGAGGTATATTCCTTCTCTACCTAATTTGTTCAGTCTTTAACACAGAAAGATGTTGTACTTTGTCAAATGCTTTTCTGTACATACTGAAATATGATTTTTATCATTTATTCTATGAATGTGGTACAGTACACTGATAAATTTAAACCTTCCTTGCATCCTAGGAATAAATCTTACTTGAGCATGGAGGAAGATCCTTTTTATATGTTACTGAATGCCTAAATTTTGTTGAGGATTTTCATCTATGTTTACCAGAAATACTGGCATGTTAGTTTTCCTTTTTTGCAGTGTCCTTTTCTGCATTTTATGCTGGGGTAACATTAGCCTTATAAAATAAGCTCATACATCTTCTGTACTTTTCAATTATTTTGCAAGAATTTCAGAACTAGTATTCTCTTTTATTTTTTAAAACCTGTTGATTCCGTTTTGTCTTTAACATTGTCCTTTCTCTTTCTTTTGACCCTACATATAGAAAGTTCACATCTTTCTTCCAAATAAGTTTTAACTAAGTATACTTTTTTCCCCCTCATGAAGTCTCTTTGGCTTCCTCTCAACTGGAGACAAACTGTCTTTTTTTGTTTGTTTGTTTATTTGAGACAGGATCTTGCTATGTAGCTCTGACTGGCCTTGAATACACTATGTAGTCCAGGCTGGCCTGGAAACCAGGGTGATCCTCTTGCCTCAGCCTCCTGGGATTACAAGTGTATGCCACCACACCCAATCTGCCTTTTCTGTAAACAAAGAACATTACAAGACACGAGACCTCCACCTCAGAGAAAGGCGCTTCTGCGACCACCCTCCCACCACCCTCAAGGGTCCTTCCCCACTTCCTGGACCTAGTATTGATTGTTGTTGATCTTCAACTACCAGTTCTCCTCCCAGAAACTTGGACTGCAGTGGATTAACCTTGCTGTGTTGATGCGAGACTCAGTAACCCCTCATCCAAACAGAGGACCTCAGCAGGCTCCCATCAGTGTGGTGAGTTTGCCTCTAAAATGCAGGTCTTCAACACATAAGCAGTAGCGAAGTTCCCTCCAACTGTAGGACCTTAGGAAGCTTGGCAAGAGTGGGGGTTTCTCCTTCCTTCATACAGAGAAGATCAGGTGGGCTGAGAAATGTGCCAATAAAAAGCCTTCCTCAACCTGGAGAAAATTAAAAGGGCTTATGAGACACTCAGTGACACAGCCGAGACAAACACTATTGACAGGAAGATCTGGTGACCTGAAACAAGCTGAAGACATAGACACAGCAGGAACTAAGGACTGACTTACATCAATACTCCTAGGCTAGTCAGTTGAGGAAAAATACAGGACTCACCCAATAAGGCCTGCAGGAAGAATTCAGGTGACTGGCCATCCTTTTAATTGTGGTACCCAGCCATCGGAAAAACATCAACCACGCAGTAGGACCCTAAGACACGCGCTACCAATAGTTGAGACTAGTGAGATTGAAAGACCAAATATTAGCCTGAAAGATGAAAATGAAAAAATGAAAAAGCAAAATGCAATCTCAAACACCTAGTCTACCAGGAGCAAGTACAGGAAACATTGAAATAGAGGGCTTTAAAATTCACACACCTGAAATCTCTGAAAAAATAGCAAGTGAAATAAAGAAACAAATCCATAAGACTACAGAGGAAATCAAATTAGAAAGTTTTTCATGTAAAGACAGAAATGACAACCTTTGTAAAGGAGTTGCTCAGCATAGCTAGAGAAGAAATAAATTAAAAAAAAAAGTACAGGACCATGGGAAACTGATTGAAACCTTGAATGAACAATACAGAAAACAAGCAGAATGCATGAAACAAATTCAAAGAGACATCCAAGAAATAAAAAATTCTATTGAAAGCTGGCAAAACCATTTAAATGAAGCTGAGGACAGAATTTCATACCTTGAGGACAGGATAGCAGCTAGTGATCTTGATCATGATCTATCATGAAAGGATAGAACTTTTAACAATAAAGCAGCATGAAATGACAATTCAGCAGCCTCAAGATGATGCAAAAAAGAAACAATACAAGACTAATAGGCATCAATGAAGATGCAGGAGTCACGTGAATGACATTGGTAAACTACAGAAGAAATAGAAGAAAATTTCCCAAACATAGGGAAAGAATCTGATATCGAGATAAGTGAGGCATACAGAACGCCAATCACAACCAACATAAATCTACACCCAGACATATAATAATTAAGATCCCAGACATACAGCATAAAAATAGAATACTAAAAGTTGGCAGAGAAAAGACACAACTCACCTATCTAGGAAAGCCCATTAGAATCACGGCAGACTTTTTAGCACAAACCCTCAAGTTAAGACGAGCTTGGAGTGAAGTATTTCAAGCCCTGAAAGAAAGAAACTTTCAACCCAGATTGATATACCCTGCAAACCTTTCATTCAAATTTAATGGAGAAACAAGATACTTCCATGACAAAAACAACTGCAGAAACAACTGAAGAACAACCCTAGAAAGAGTGTTGAAAGACATACTAGACAGAGATAAAAATGACCACAATCTCCAGAACAACAACAGAAAGAAACCACCAGGTAGGACAAACAATTAAACAAGGGGAAAAACAGGGGAAACAAGGGGATTCAAGCAATTAAACAAGGGGAAAAAGCAGGAAGCAAATAACTGGAACATAAAATGGCAAAGTCAAGCCAGTACGTATCAGTTACATCCGTAAATGTAAATGGCCTCAATTCACCTATCAAAAGAAATAGGTTGACAGAATGGATCAAGAAACATGATCCCACAATATGCTGTATAAGCAATATGTTTCTTGTATAAGAAACACATCTGACCCAAAAGGAAATTCACAGATTAAAAGTCAAAGGATGAAAAACAGTATTCCATGCAACAGGAGCTCAGAAAAAAAGCAAGGGTAACTACTCTATTTGTAGACAACATGAACTGCAAACCTAAAATGATTAAAAGAGATAAAGAAGGTCACTATATACTCATTAGTGGAAAAATTCAAGAGGAAGAACTAATCATTATAAGTATATATGCACCAAATACAGGAACACCCAACTATTTAAGACAAATACTAACAGACGTGAAAAACCAAATACACAAGAACACAATTGTAACAGGGGACCTTAATACCCCATTGTCACAAAGAGATAGATCAACTATACAAAAAGTCAGCAAAAGAAGTAATAGAACTGAATCAAACCTGTGAGCAATTGGGCTTAATAGATGTTTACAGAGTATTCCACCCAACCACATCAGAATACTGATTACTCTCTGCTGCACATGAGACATTCTTCAAAATGGACATTATTCCATAAAACATTCTTAAGTAAATGCAAAGGTACTGAAATTATCCCATGCATAATATCTGACCATAGCGCACTGAAATTGGACATTAATGGCAAAAGAAATTACAAAACCTGCATAAATACATGGATCTTAATAATAACCTTCTGCACAACCAGTGGGCTACAGATGAAATTAAAGAAGAAATAAAGCAATACCTACAATTCAGTGAAAATATGGAAACAACATATTGTAATCTGTGGGATGCAATGCTAGTGATCTTAAGAGGGAAATATGTAGCAATAAATTTTCATATCAAGAAAACAGAACGAGCACAAATAAACAACCTAATGCTTCATCTCAAAATTCTAGAAAAAAAAGAACAAGTCAAACCCAAAGCTCACACAAGACAGGAAATTATAAAGATCAAAGCACAAATTAATGCAATTCAGACTTAAATATAAAGAATTAATGAATCAAAGAGCTGGCTTTTTTAGAGAATTAACAAAATTAACAAACCTCTAACCAACCTTATCAAGAAAAAGAAAAAACTCAAATTCACGCAATAAGGACTAAAAAGAGAACTTTTTACAGATCCCATGGAAATTCAAAAGATCATGAATACCTACTTTCAAAATCTGTACTCACACAGGGTGGAAAACACAGAGGAAATGGACAGATTTCTAGAAACATATGAACTACCAAAGTTCAATCAAGAAGATAACAATTCTGAATAACCCAATATCAGCTACTGAAATTGAAAATGTGATTAAAAACTTACCAACAAACAAAAAGCTCAGGTCCTGATGGATTCATGGCTGAATTCTACAAGAAATTTAGAGAAGATTTGATGCCAGTACTCCTCAAACTTCAATGAAACTGAAAGGGAAGCAATTCTCCCTAACTCATTCCTGGAGGCAAGTATTACTCTGATACCAAAACCAGAGAAAGACCTAACCAAAAAGGAGAACCACAGGCCAATCTCACTAATGAACAATGATGCAAAGATTCTCAATAAAGTACTTGCAAATAGAATGCAGCAAATCATCAAGAAGATTATATACCACAACCAAGTGGGATTCATCCCAGGAATGCAGGGATGGTTTAACATACGCAAATCAATAAATGTAATACACCACATCAACAGGACCAAAAACAAAAATCACATGATCATCTCAATAGACGCAGAAAAACTTTTAATCAAGTCCAATAGTTGTTCATTGTAAAAATCCTACAGAGGGGCTGGGGATTTAGCTCAGTGGCATAAGCGCCTGCCTTGCAAGCATGTGGTCGTGAGTTTGATCCCCGGTACCGATAAAGAAAAAAAAATCCTACAGAAACTTGGAACAGATGGTATCTACTTCAATTTGATAAAGGTCATCTTGACAAACCAACAGCTATTATTATACTAAATGTACAAAACCTGAAGGCTTTCACTCTAAAATCAGGAACAAGACAAGGCTGCCCACTATCACCATTCCTAGTCAATACAGTTCTGGAAATATTAGACAGAGCAATCAAATAAGAGAGAAATAAAAGCAATAAAAATAAGAAAAGAAGAAGTTCAATTACCATTATTTGCAAATGACATGATATTCTACATAGAAGACCCAAAAAACTCCATTAAAAGACTACTATATTTAATAAACAAATTCAGCAGTGTAGCTGGATACAAAGTCAGCACTCAAAAATTAATAGCATTCCTGTACACAAACTAAAAACTCACTGAGAGAGAAATTATGGAAATAGCACCTTTCACAGTAGCATCTAAAAAAATGAGATACTTAGGAATCAACCTAACCAAGAACATAAAGAACATATGCTGAAAATTACACTGCTCTAAAAAAGATTGAAGAGAATATTAGAAAATGGAAGGATATTCCTTGCTCTTGATTAGGAAGAACCAACATTGTGAAAATGGCCATATTTCCAAAACTATTATGCAGATTTAATGCAATCCCAATCAAAATACCATTGACATAGCTTACAGATCTAGAGGAAACATTCCTAAAATTCATTTGGAAACAGAAGAAACCTAGAATAGCAAAGGCGATTCTGGGCAACAAAGGCAAGGCCGGAGGCATCTCAATTCCTGACTTGAAACTGTACTACAAAGCCACAGTGATAAAATCACCATGGTACGGGCAAAAAAAGAGACCTGAGTGGAGTGGGAGTGTAGACTGGTGCAGCCACTGTGCAAATCAGTATGGAGATTCCTTAAAAAAAAAAAAAAAAACAAAAAAAAACTAAGATTGGAAGTCCTATTCAATCCAGCTATTCCCCTCCTGGGTATTTTCCCAGCAAAATAGAAACTCTCATGTCACAGTGATATACGTGCACCATGTTTACATCAGCACAATTTGTAATAGCTAAATCTTGGAAACAAACAAAATGTCCACCAACCACCGAATGGATGAAAAAGATGTGGTATTTTTACACAATGGAACATTACTCAGCTATAAAAATGGATGATCTTGAGGCTGTTATAGGTCAATGGAGGCAATCTGAGCCTATACTCATAAGTGAAATAAATCAGACTCACATTTGTAAATATCATAATGTCTCTCTAGTGTAAACAATAAATAATAATAAAAAACTGAAAGAGTAATAAAATCCAAAATGTATAACAGACATTGTAATAATGAAAGGGAAGGAAAGTGCTCTAAAGGATAACTGTATGTATGTTTAAATGTGTAAGATAACTATACTACCAAGTTTTTGTTAGTTTATCAAACAGAATAGTTTGTACTGTCATTGTTTGATTGTCCACTTTTTATGCTTTCATTTTGTAACTTGAACAACTACTTCTAAGGTAACAATATATAATTTACCAACTAGTGATTTCATAGTGGTTTTTTTTAAATTCTGTATTATTTCTACTTTTTTTTTTCTTTTTTTCTAAATAAAAAAGTTGCAAAATCCTTAACTATTACATTTCAGTATCATTCAAGTGCCCTGAATCTTATATGCATTAAGCTTTTTAATGAGGATATTTATCAATATTTTGATACATAAAAAATTAGTTAAGTAATTTTAATATGTATTAATTCATTTAACAATAAATTTATCATGTTAAGATTTTTATGAAAATTGTTCGAAATAATTTTTACTAGTTAGAGTGGCAGTGTTTTATACTTTAAAAAATTCTTGAATGATTGTCAAAATAAAATGCAGCTGGGTTCTCACATCTGCTTATATATTCAATCTGTTAGAATATGTTGTTTTGGTAGAAACATACGAAGATTGGTAGAAGTATGTCAAAGAAACATATGGGTCAAATGAAAGTGTTCTCAAAGGCCAAACCTAGAACAAAAAAGCAACAAAACACAGTATTATTAGATTATATCCTAAAGTATAAATATCCAGAAGGCCATACAGATATGAATGAAAGAGCAAAGAATAGACAAAAACATCTATGCAAAAGGACTGCAAATTTTCATAGATACTCCTTCCTCAAGGTGAAATGTAACACTATACTAAAGTGTCAGCTGTGCATAGTTAATTCTGAAGAGCACAGAAGGAGGAAAAATAGTACCTTTACTATAAAGAAATTAAATAGTACCTCAGCCAGGTGATCAAGATTGTCATTATCATTATGAGTCACACTGACAGTACATACACCTGAAAGGATGTGATGAAAATGGCACTATTTCTGTGATTTAAAAAAACGCAAGGGCAAAGAGCCAAACAGGAAGGAAGAAGTGTAGGTCTCATTACTCTGCTACATATTTCCAACGTAATTCAAGGCATGTTATCTAAACTTCTGTAGATACTTAAAATTCTTTTATAGCTCTGATGGACAGGGATTTTCAAATCCTTTCTAGCATATACTAGCATATACTAGCATATTCTAGCATATAATCTGCACTAATTTGAGGCCAGTTTTCCAGAACAGACTGGAAAAAGGCTGGTCTCAAATTTTCACTTAAAAAATGGAGGTATGTTCATAAAGGCTTTAATTTTGTACAGAATATACAGTGACAAATTAAGAATTGTTAATCTGCCCTGAGCTACCACCAACTATACCAAGAAACAACCTACAAGAGTTAAAATTCAGACCCCCACAAATCTCCAACATCATCATATGGTCAAAAGAAAAAAAAAAAAGTTTAAATATTTAACATACAAAGATGACTTCATAAATTTTCACAAAATCTAAATAACAGTCAAATCAATGCTACCTTTTCCAACATCAGCTTTAACACTTTTAAATTTCGTAAGTAAAATGAAAAATGATTATTTTACAAAAATAAAATGGTTATTCTCACTGAGAAACACTCTTAAGGCATTCTAGCAATTTCTTTCTGAAGAAATAGGTAACCATGCCTCTAATAAATTTTAGTGCCACATGAATCACCAGAAAGAAACCACCTGTTCAGAAACACTATTATAACTGAACTAAACAGGAAAAGTAACATCTCAAGCACTGCATACATACTGCAATTTTTTAAATACTAAAACCTTTCAGATATTAAATTTTATTCATTAAGTGAGGCTTAAGTATCTATTGTTAAGAAACTTAGGGAAAAATTTTTTTTCAATGAATACTGAACCCTTTCCACTCTCTACTCTCCTAAAAGAGATTTGTATATGTGATATGATTTTTGGATATTATTTTAAAGTCTGATGTTTTTCTGTTCTTATACAGAGCATAGCTGTTCCTGGCACACATTTATCATTTGCCCTCTTTTATGATAAAACCTGACTGACCTGTAGAATACACCAAGGGCAATTATTGTCACCACAGAAAAGAACAATAGTTTAAAATATATCCAAACAGTTTACATAAAATGCAAAACACTGTATGCTTCCAAATGTAAAACAGAGCTGATTTTATTGACCCTCAATATATTTAGAATTTGGCTTACCTTTCTACATTAGACACTACAAATTCAACATCTAGAAGATCAATGAGAAAGTAAAATACTCTGTTGGACAGGTGTCCCAAAACTCTTGGCTATTTCTCATTCCCTTCCTCTCCATCCCCCTCTTTACAACCAAATTAAAAACCTAAAAAGACCCCAACTGAGAATCCCACGGCCACATACTGGGCATCATTGTAGTCCTAGTGATTCTCCTTTCCTTAGCAGCATTTATTTCTAAAACCTTAATGACACTCTGTCACACTGCCCTGAAAAGAAGAGGGAAAAACTTCCATTAAAGGCTGTGTTCATTATAATCAATGACTTCTTAAAAATGTTTGTAGTCATGCAGTGATGTATCTTTGGGATTTCTTTCAGAGTTCAAACTTCTTAAATGTTTCAGGGAATTTCTGTGCATAGGTAATTATGAGAAATGCTTGCAATTGCTCAGACTTAAAAGACAAACATGGCAACACTGCATTTTTGTGTTTGCTATTCGCTATTTAAAGTATCTGTTACAGCAATTTAAACACATTTTTATATTTTTATATAAAGGCTAATATATTAACTATTAAGAATCTTAAACAGTAATATCCCCAAAGCAGCACATATTATATGCAAAATACTTTAAGAAAATAATAATACAGATAAAATTATTCTATACAATATATGATATGAATAAATTATGTCACCCTAACTTCTACCCCTGATATAAAACTGTCTTTTCCCTCAGGGAAAAAGAGTAGTTCCTAAGAATTCTTTCATTCTAAAAGTCTAGGCAAATTTTAGAAAATGTAGTAAACTGAAAAATCATCATCTACTTCATACTTTAGTCACTTTTGTTTGGGAGGAAGGGGTACTTTTTTCCTTAAAAATATTTTTACAAGTAAAAGAAGGGGAAAACATTATCAAATGTCCCCCACCCCATTCTGTACTGTTTGGATATGCAGGAAAAATATTCTTCAATTTAACATGCTCAGTTCACCCAGTATGAAATTCCAATTTCTTCACAATGAGCTGTAAGTTAAAGTACTTTTTTATTCCTTAAGTACCCTTTGAAGTCATGAATCATAAGCTATACCTTACTCTACAAGATAATGTGAGGTATAATTAACTTTAAAGAAATTAAACTGTTGATGTATCATAAAATATAAGCAGAAGATGAAATTGGGACTCTAAAAGTAATACCCAAAAGCTTATAGCATGTTATAGTAGAGGCAGCTATGTAAGAAACTATATCCTGGAAATAAATTTAATCCCCAAGAGGATCTCACTGATACTCATATACTTCGGGGCCACCTACTTTTCTATCACTTTTAATGTTCAAAAAGTAGAAATTATTTCAAAATGTTTTAAGCTTCTGTTTCTCAAATGTAAGAAATATATGAACCTTTTAAGAAAAAAAAAGTTTTTCTGTAGATCAATGAAATCTGTCCACAAAACTCAAACTGAGAAATAACTGGTTTAAGAAACTAAAATTTCTATTTTTTTATTACCAAGGACTGAACCCAGGACCTCTGCACTAAGCTACATCCACAATCCTTTTTTAAATTATCTGTTTATTCATCTACTTTTACTATCAGACATGGTCTAAACTGCTAAGTTTTCCAGGCTGCACTTAAATTTTCAAACCTTTTCTGTCAGCCTCCCAGAGTACTGTGATTTACAGGCCTGTACCACATGCTTAGCACCAAAGTCTCATTCTATATTAAATGTCTTTCTATTGCAACTATCACTGCAAAGGGTTATCTTTGTAACAGGTATGAAACCTTTCAACATTAAATAAAACACAAATCTTTAAAAACTTAAGACAGCAAGAAATCTGAGGAACCCAATATAAGACCCTATTAGAAATGGAATTACAGAGTCTGCTTTCCCCCAATCACATGGCTTTCTGTCTCTCCCAAATCACTTTCACGTCTACTTCTCATGAAAACAGCATCTTACCTCTCCTGCACTTCCCTAATTCCTTTGTGCCATTCATCTCTTGTCTCTCCTATTAAGCTACAGGATCTGCAAAGTCATCTTTGTATACATTAGCACTAACAAGTAGACTCTTGATTACTTGTTGGTTAAATGAATACATACAAAATGTATTTTGGGGCCTATTATTTACTATTTGAGATTATCTGTATCTTTGTTCCCAACAAATATCACAGATAACCAAAGTTTAGAAGCTTTTCAATTCAATGCAGCCTTAGGAAGTAAAAGAACAGAGGCAAGTGTAATTTACTTCATCTCAAATATGAAGATACAATTATTGATAGTTTAAGATACTGGCACAAATCAGTAAAAGACAAACAAACATTAGCACCAGTGCTCTTACAGAGCATCTTTATAAAATGGAAAAATACTCCTTTTTATTCTAAACTCCAATATATTACGACAGAAATTCTGTAATAAATACAATGCTAGTAAAAATTAGCTAACAAGTATTAATGATTTTAAACCTACAAGTTTTCTAAGTGATTAATGGACCTCACTGAACAAAAAAAAAAAATCATAGTAAATAAATGGTTATTTTGTGTATATATACCTTTCAAACAAAGTACAAAAAAAAAAAAAAACAATCAAGCCACTCAAACACAGTAAGTTAAAATACTACTTTGTTTTGTTCAAGAGTCACAATGTCATTTTATACTCAAAAACCAGTTTAGATGCTATTAAAAAACAGTACATGAGCTATTACTTTAATCCTAACATGATTGCCATGCCTTTGACTAAAGAAAAGTCACTGGCATTGCAGGAAACATAAAATGTTAAAGCTTTGGACATAAAATTTAACAAGTAGACAGAAATACTGGATCTTTATTTTTATTCTATTCACTCTTCATTCAACCTCCATTTATTTTCTGGAAATTTAGGTATTTTTCCCTACTTAATTTTACACAGTGAATACAATAATTACCCAATATTAGACATGTTTTTGTTTTGTTTTGCTAGATTCACTATGATTCACCCGGTTAGATAGAAAAACAAAGCATTACATAAAAGTAGTTTTTATTTAACAAAGTATTTGTCAATTACATTACACTCTATTATCCCAAGCTTCATTTAAAAGAAAGAGTATTCTTCAGTGGTCTTAAAAAGGAACAGTGCTACTTTACCCAAGCTTCTACTGGATATCTTTTAAAGTAGCATAATTTGAATGTGTTTGGACAGCAATCATAAGAGTATGTAATTATTAACAGGGTGATTATTTACTAAACTGGCATAAGTGATTCAACTTGTAAAAAGAGTCATTACATTAGATATACTAAAGAAATAGATATAATATCTTTAGGACAATCTATTTACATTACCTACAATTATTTGAAATGTTAATTTCTGGACCGAATCAATCAGATATATGCCTAAAGTTAGCTTAACTTTAAGTTAAAAGTTAAAAAAAAGATGATGCTATTTGTTGTATCTTTAAAATATTAGATGAATCAATGAGTATTCACTGACTTAAATATTTAAATTGTATTACACTATAGGTACATCTGATATTGAGTCAGATTTTCAACTTCTTTCAGAATCTTCTGAGGTCAAATACAAAGCAATGAAATAAGAGATAAACTATTTTAAAATCTGATCTTTTCCATATTACATACAGGATTATACTACATAATTATTTGTAAAAGATTTTGAGAAAATGCTGAATAACACAATTTGTATTTTTTTCTGAAAAGTAGCCACTCTAGTTGATGAACAAATCTTAAGAAAGTAATTGCTGATTTTACTTCTTGTTAGCTGAAAATCTGGCAGCTTAACAGAGCTTCCATACATTTTTAGTTTTTAAAAATGGGATGGGACAGAGGGAGACTGATTGCTAGACACTAAGAAAGTATAATGTACCATAATATACCAGTCAAAAATAAAGTTTTTCATTTGAAGAATCTGTTTCAAATTATAATTAAAGAGAAAAGTAAAAGCAACAACATATATAGACTTTGTTTGAAATGTACTTCTCAGAAAAGTGGATACACATGAATACTAAAAAGCAAGCCTAGCCAAGTAGTATGTCTGACACCAACTAGGGAGGGAGGTTACTATGTCAGAATGTACATGTTCTATAGTTACTTAGATCATAAAATCTTGGATAGTTAATTCCATGATAAAATAACCTAAATACCAAAAAATTTTGGCAGTAAGCAAAGACTTAGTACAATGATATAACCTAAATATGATGCATCAAATAATCTGAGCTATACTAAGCAATTAGTAATGCTAAAACAGTAATTGTACTGGCTTAAATTAACATTTATAATTTCTGATGTTTAAGAAAAAACTGATACACCTGGATCTGTCTATAGACATGTTTAATTAAAGGTGAGTATGTGGAAAATATATGTTGTACAAAAGATACAAGGCCTACTGTCCCAGATAATTACCTACTGGCAAACAAACTTATCCTGTGATTTTGGATTATATTCCTTCTTCTAGATGAAATCAGCATTTCCAGCATATTCCCATTCTTAAGAACAATTTTTGTCCAAAATTTCACCAAGATATCCCAATGTTATATGAGGAATGTTAACAAGAATTTTTAAAGTCAGAGTTCTAAAGCAAACACTAATTTAATAATTTAAAAGTTGGGTGTACTCTTGTCTAACCTCACAAAATTTTGCATTTTTTACTTATTTACAAAAGCACAGAGAATCAACTTTCAAACTCCTTTCCAAATGAAGGCTTATGTATAACCGCATCATTATACAAAATTTCTTACGCTCTACTTTTTAATATTCAATCTATGCTTCTAACTTAAAAACTGGAAGGGTTTTTTTTTTAATTTGGAACATTTTGGTATACATCCCTCTTGAATAATGATTACATATTTTAAAAAAAATGATCATAATTTTAAGAAATACACGTAAGAATCTGAAGTAGAATTCTAAAATCATAAAAGTACTATTTATTTATATTAAAGGTAGTCTAGCTTAAAAACTAAAGAAACCTATAACAGGAAAAAAATGTAAGTAATTTACTTCACCATTTTCCATGTCTATTTTCAAAATGATCTATTATTTAATCAAGTTCTACATATCTGCAAAGTTGGCTGCTTATTAAAATTCTCAATGAATTTATAAGCACTGCTATAAAATTTTTCTTTAGTCCATTCAGCCCCTTAACTAATCAAACAATGAAACAAATATTACAAGAACAAGACTGACAAAAAATCATAATGAACCTCTCAGATGAGAAACTAATTGGTACTAAGTACACAATGGCTTACATTTAATCCTGTTAATAACCACACAGAAAAAGAAATAAAAGACTCACTTTTCAGTCATCTCTCTGGACCACTGGGCTAAAATAACAGCATGACTAAATCTGACATTGACCCCGTGGCCCTGCTAGGAGTTAAAAGAATTCCTTTGAGCTTTCTGAGGCCTGTTTTCAACTGCTCCAGAAGGGGTGGGATAGTCATACACACTTGTTAGCCTTCTTTACAGTAACAGGTCAAATTAGCAATGGCCATATACACTGTAATATACACCAGCTCTTACTTTAGACTTGAAGTCTGTCCCTTACAACAAAAGCACCAGAAAACGATAAAATAACTACATCTAGCTGATAAAATGTCACACATGGATGAAATATAACTGGAACAATGAGAATATATCCATATAAATTATTAGAAATAAATTTTTAAAACAAACAGTAAGAACATACTCAAACTAATAAAAAGCCTGAAACCAAGATATAGCATCAGGATGAACCTTAAATTTTAAAAAAATATACATACTTTGTATAATTTTTTTCTAGAATTGCAAAACAGTTTTTAGCAAGCCTACTTAATTAAAATACACTTAATTATTTTTATTAACTTTTGCAGGCTTCTGTGACATAAGCCCACAACAGGTAGGGTCAAGATGGTATAAAACTATATGAAAACAATTACTTGTTACTTTTCACCCCTTTTCAAAATATAATTTATGACTTCCAACAAAGAAGACATTAACCACTCATACCTTCTCTAATGATTGAAAATAATTATAGATAAAAGTTTGCTATTCTTCATAAGATTTTTCTAATTCTATTATTAATACTTTCAATTTTTCAAGAGAATTTCAGGCTTTATTCCTAGTTCACAAAGTCTAATCATTAAAAATTTTTAAAAGCCAGCTACTGGTATACCATGTATTTGTCTCAACTTTCTGCCATTTAGAAAAATATGGTCCCAATTTATATCAGTATTTAAAATAAAAGGTCAAGCTTTCCGAATATTGGAAGCCAAAATATCCTTATAATATGAAGAAACAAAATCACACATTAAGGCATACTTGAATTCTAAGCTGTCTCTGTGGTAAAATATCAAAATTAATTTTATGCAAGTCAATTTCTGCACACTTACAGACTTTATAATTTTACTTTGCATATTAATCAAATCAAGCAAATACAATATTCAAAGACTTACTTAATGAAATATAATTGAATAGCAGTAATTAGTCTGATGGCATTATTTTGTTAATGTATAAACACTTAAGCTAATTTAAGGTAAAAATCAAAAGGTAAATTTTTAATTCTCATCACAATTAAGTTTTGTGAAATACGTCAAAGCCAACTTTAAAAAAAGAGTTCAAGTACTTTATACTTCAAAAATCTATTATGGCAAGGGTATCTCCACCTGTCAGGTGGCAATATTTTAGGGGATGGTTTTCTTTCTCTCCAGCTCTTAACTTATTCTTGTGTCCTATTTCTCTCATTTACAGAATATTACTTCTCAGGAAATATAAAAAATCAACCAGAACACCAAAACATAAAAACACCGATCAATGAGAGAACTACAAAATATTTTACAAAGAACCCCAACATAAAATCTAGTTAGGACTCCACTTTTCTTAAAAGAAATTTCTAAAGCTAAACATTTCTGTAACTACACAAAGTAATTTAACCCTCACTGGCTTACCTTCACAGCATTTTTTGGTGTTAAAAAAATATGAAGAATATTTCCATTATACTTTAATAGTTACTATACATATTAGTCATCAAGTTTTAATAGTACCCTTCCACCAACTGCCAAAAGAAAAAAAAAGAGCAGGAACAGAAAGGAAACTCCACAAGAAAAGAATTTCAAATACAGACTGGAAAATCTAAAAGAAAAAGTTGTTGAACAACTGTGAAGTTTTTTCATAGCATAAAAGCACTTGAGTTTTTTTCATAGCATATAAGTACTTCAGTATTTTCTTAAACAAATTTCAAGTTCAGCTTTACAGTGCTCTCCCAGTAAGACCACACACAGTAAAATCTGTGCTGTAAGTTTTAAAAACTAGTAATATTTTCTATGGATATTTTCAAGTAAAAGTACTAGCATTTATTTTTATTTTTTAAACTTTTACAGTTGTATCACTTTCCATGTCACAAATTACATCCTAATTTGATGTGATTAGAAATGTATTTTAAACATTACTGGGTTTGTTAAAAATTACTGATGACCATCAAGTATAAACTTTATAAATTACCTTTTAAAATATTAATCAAAAAGAAGGGGAATAATGCTAAAAATGTATGAAAACTACATACCTGATCAAGGAGTAGAAATTTAAAGGATTATTTTAATTGTCATGAACAAACAATAGCTAATTAGATATCAAAACACATTTTATTTTTATTTTGAAACTCTTGATCATTTTAAAATATTGTTTCTTGCTAAGTCATTTTATAAAAATCAAAATATGAAACAACAGCTAGACAATAGTAGCAAAAAAGAAAACAAAAATAACTGTTTCCTGGTACTCACAAATTCTATAATTCAATCAAATATTGTAAGAGTACTAAAATCTACAAGAAAAAAACCTACAATTAACAGACAGAATGCTTGCCCTTGGCTCCTTTTCTCAAAGTACTCAGATATTCAGAAATAGCATTTTAAATACTTCTGCACGGTATAAACAATTTTTTTAAAAACCTAAAATTATCAATTATCATTATTACCCTTTTCCCTTATTTGATGAAAATAAAATTCAGTTAATTGTTACTGTATTATACAATCTTTACAAAACAACTGTAAAGTGGAAGCAGCTTTGGTTATATTGACATTTTAGTCTTCATATAATAATAAAAGTATTTTGGTGAAATGTTAAGACTAGATGTCTATACTCTTCCCTTTTAACAATAAGTAATATTTAAAGCACCACAATACTTATTCAAGCACTTAAGATTCAGCAACATAAAGTTATGTTGCATAAAATAAAATTCTTCCCATTTGAGAAGCATGTTTATAAGAAGAAACAAACTTTTAAGATCTGGTCAAGGTACAAATGTTGCCGAGCAAATGTATATTCATGTGTCTACTTGAATAATACACACCACGGATATCAAAAACTCAGTATAAGAAATCACATGTCAAACTGCAACTGATTTCTTATGACTCTTTTTAATATTAATAAATACTTTAATTAAAAATTTATAACAGTACTACTTACTAATTACTATTTGTAATATTAACTCAGTTCAACTATAAAATAGCATCTTTGTCCCAACAGCAAAATGACCATAAATAGAAAATTTCAGCATTAATAATTTTCCACCAATTTTATGCATAAAGCTAATGTATCTTTTGAGCATTTCAATGGCTCAAGAATTAAATTGCTACTGTTATTAAGAAAACAAAACCAAGAACAAAATTAGTTTTTCTCTGCTAGTCCCCATGGATCTAAGTACCATGCAATAATTCTTCCCAAACTGCAAAACTAAACAAAAAACACAAATAGATGGGCTAAGGAAGAAAGATCAAAACAAAGAAACAAGGTTTTTGTTTTGTTTTGTTTTTTTAACCCTCTTCCCCTTTAGCAATCAACAAAATAACAGAAAAGAAAAACTGGAAAAGTCACCCAGAATATATGACCATGTAAGCATGGG
Organism: Dolichotis patagonum; assembly: GCA_004027295.1. Lineage (NCBI taxonomy): Eukaryota > Metazoa > Chordata > Mammalia > Rodentia > Caviidae > Dolichotis > Dolichotis patagonum. The sequence continues at coordinate 27,001 of PVJX010005607.1, read as the reverse complement.
CACTCTTGCAGAAAACCAAGTCTGCAAGCTAAAGCCTTGGGAAATTTAAATTAGAGCAAACGACCACAATAGGCAAGGAAATCTGTATACATGAAAAGGGACTGCTGAAGTTGCAGGTACACTACTAAAGATCTTTTGAAATTTCTAAAGAAACTTTATTGATTTTATTAATTTTTAAAACAAGCAATAACTGTATGTACATTATACTATAAAGAAGATGAAGTTTTCCATTTTATCAAAATATACATATGTATGTAATATATGCAAAAGAATAAAAAAAGATTCCTATGGCTTAATATTGCTTCAGAAACTTGTTCACCAATCTATTCTTCTGTATTTAAATAACTTTAAAGAAATAACAATATTTTTTAAAATGAAGAAGATTCCTCACTGCTTATATTAACTTAAGTGGTATAGATGAACTCTAGTCCTGACTACCCTATGAAGAACTACATTCAAAAGTTAGTTTAACCAATACCATTTGAAAATTAGATGATCTATGGTACAACCAAGACATTTCTACTGGACAATCTGATAAAGGAAATTTTCTAACTACACAAATACAATCCAAAAAGTCACGGTATTAAGGACAAATATAGACATTCCATGATTAAGTACTTAATGGGTTTTTACCGGCAACCCATACATCTAGAAACATTTAAATTGGATAATATGAACCACATTGAGAAGTATTTCATATGCATAAAAACCAGTACCACCAGATTAAAATGATTATTATACAACATTTACAGCAATATTTAAGTTATATTTCTTTTACTACAAAATTTACATCATTTTTAAAACAAACCAAAAGAAATGGATTGAATAAAAGACAATGCATGGTGAGCAAAATACACAGTTACATGGCACTGAGGTAATCTCTCAAATACTTCTAAGAGTTTACACCAAAATTCTATCAGCACTTAAAATTCTCCTTAAATATGGGGAACACAATGTTGTTTCTAAAAATAACTGACATTCATTTATGTTTAAATCTGACCATTTAACACTAAAAAGTGGCTATCGCAGTATAGGGACTAACAGGATTAATGTGGTCACACACTCCTGTCTTTATATAAGACCTCCTTCCTTCAGTTAAACTTATTTGCTATGTTTCTGAATTCCTCACTTGACTTTTAAAACCACTGTCTGTATTACTTTAGTAATCTCATTTATCAACCATGCCCAGACTATTTCCTACATCCTTAAAACTCCACATGTACACAAATGTGGAAAGAGTATTGAAGTTTTCTAGAGTTGGAGCTTCTCCTGCCTAGAGTAGATAATTCTGTTAAAAGCACTTCGTTATGAAGCAAAATGAAATGTGATGTATTCATAGGACTTGCCAATAAAAAGTTTCTCTTAATAAGTAGCTCTTAAGTTTTTTAACACCCATTCATTACCTCAGAGCAGTTATAAGTTAACTACAGTATAAAGTAAACGATCTCATGGATTCAAGCAGTCTTCCCTTAAATGTGTTTGCATTAGAGACAAATAAGAACAGATGCTCTCTCAAATCCATGGTTAACTAATTTTCAAAACTGTGAAATACTAAGGTAAGAATTTTCCATAGAAATCAAAGTCATACATTTAGAGATAAAATCAACTTTAATTTACTTTTTTCTGAACCCAAATTTATATTACAAAAATAAATTTCATCCCTAGAACTTCATCTCTATCAGAGCCAATGTTATTGCATCAAGACTCAAAAAAGAAAAACCAAATTAAATCTATTCCATTAGTTATTCGTAAGTATATCTATACAAATAAAGAAAACGTGATGTTACATATGATGCTCAATTTTAGTATTTATTTGTCCATTAAATAGAATTAACAACAATCAGGCAAATAACTCAAAATGCCAAAAAGCTGACAATTGTTAAGTGTAAGGTGACATTCTACAACAATTAATTTAAAGTAAAACAAAGATAAACTATGACTGGGAGATTGAAATTTTTTGACTGAAAAACTTCCATTGGGTCAACACTTTTACTTCACTGTTAAGTGTTAACCACAAAGATAACATTTAAGAAATTAATAAATTATTTTGAAACTTAAGATAAATTTAAGAAAGTCTTAAAATCAAAATGTTCTATGTGGACATACAGAAATTAACTGAATAGTCTTTACTCTAAGGGAAAGAGAATTAAATTGTCTCTTTCCATAGTTTTGAAAAAGTTTCACAACCAAATCATGTGTCACTCATAGCAAACCTACCTTCTGGTCATACAGACACTGTCTATAAATTAATCTACTTAGACAATGATAATTATATTCAATAGACTATTTTTAGAGCAAATAGCTACATGAAAATTATATTCAAAAACTCTTCACCCAGAAAGACATCAGGATCAAGTCTCGCTGACAAGAATGAAAATGTTGTCCATCTAATTTTATGCTACTATTTTAAAATAAAAATGCAAACCTATAGATAAGGTAACATTTTAATGGCAACTATAATGAATCATTATTTCAAATATAAGTCGTGGTATTTTCTTATTAAGGAATTTCTAATGAATTTAATGTATCGCAGATGAAAATCTAATCAGTTACTAAAAGAAATATTAAAAAAAAGTTAATTCTGTCTCTTGGTACTTCACAGTATTGAAAAGAAAAGCTACTGTGAATGAATTTACTTCAAAGTCATGAACTGACTTTGGAAGAATACATACCTAAATTACTGATCTAAAGTGAAATCACAGAACTTAGCAACATACAATATCAACATTCCAAAATATTACTAAAAATCCAACCCAAAGTTGCCTTGGCATTTCTGGGGTTTTTAATAAGATTTTCAGCCTGCTGAACAATGGCCATAAAAGGCTTTCAAACTTTAATCCATTCACAAGTAAGTTGAAATTGAACATTTTTATTTCTTCTCTATGACAACTTCACCATGGTACAGTGAATAACACAACTCAAGCCATTATGCTAATTAGAAATTAAGTAAAAAGATACCCTTACAATCGTTAGGTGTAAGGTGACATTCTACAACTAGAGACACAGTTCAAAAGCAGCTTCAGGAATTGTGTAGTACAGGCTTACAAAAGCTGAAAACATTAGGGAGGGAGCTCCTTGACACACTTGGTCACCGGAACTCTAGCATGTGGCCATAACATAAGTATAAGGTAACATACTCAACTATACATCAGTGAAAAGTATGACAACCCATTCTTATGACCTATGAAGTCTAACATGTCTCAAGAATTACATTTATGAAAATTAAGCTAATGAATGCAAAAAAGGGGGGAGTTACTGCAAGTAGTTTATTAATGCTTCCACACGAACAAAAAGACTATCAAGGAAAACCAATAGCTTTAAGGAGTAAAAGTTGTGTTTTTAAACATGCTCTCCTTAATCAACCCTGCACAGAATATGATTTAAACAAATGAGCACGTCCTTTTGATGTATATTACCTGGTCTAAAGGAAAGACCTGTCCTATCTTCCATAAAGCTGCATAAAATATACAATTATGTTTTAAAAGAAAAAGAAATAAAGCAAGAAACATAAAATAATAGGAGAAAATGATGAAGAAATCTTCCAATAGTATTTTGAATATATATATAACATAAAACCTCCTTTAGCGATAAGATGGCTTCTGAAAACACATGCTATTAAAATGTTTAATCATATCTAGCTATAGGTAAATATTATGGGACCACACAGTCTGTTTCTATTAAGAGATTCTGCTTCTATTTGTCCCTGTATTTAACCTGTACTTTAAATCCTATCATGTAATACAAAGCTCAGAGCTCCTTTTCAGTTCAGTCTTGTACTTTGTATATCCATAGCAACCTTTTGTTTTTTTTAAGTCTACTATTCACCCGAAATGTTTATACATTGTGCTAGGGTATCCTTTTAAATTTGTAGAAATATATTTAAATCTAGTATTACAGCAAACTTTCCATATTGTTACACATTTTAAGGTTTCTAAAGACAGGGACTGCATGGCAATTCTTAAATTCTAACACCTTCATGGTAAAGTGACTTAAGCCTCACTTTATTACACCACTTTATTACAACACTTCATTACATCAATTTTAAGATTTTAGATTAATATAAACTATTACATAACAAAATGTTACCAAATAAAATGTATTTAAAGAAAGTACTAAACTAGTGACATGTTTAAAAACAACTTGGGTTCAAAAGAAAAAGATGAAAGTTGAGAATTTTCAACCCTCAAAAAACAAGGGGAACCAGTAAGTCCATGTTTGCCACAATGATCATGAAGCAACTTGTAGTTATGCATGTTGTCAATATTATTTTCCTATTATGTTAAGTCTATCCATGGTCTCATTTTAGCTTTATTAATAAGATGTATTAATTAGATGTATATACATTAATAAGATGTATTATTTAACCAATAAAAAAAGTTAGCCAAAGTCACAGCTAGCCAACTTCAGATGCTAATAACTATCACTGAGCTCCTACAACCATCACCTCATTCAGAAGTAACTTTAAATTGAGATCTGAGGGAGTAGTAAGTACTAGCCAGGCAAGTTAGAAATGGATCCAAGCAGAAAAGAACAGCGTATATATGTAAAGACCCAGAGCAAATAAAATGTTGACATATTTGAAAAAGTGAAATTTAAATAAGTAACCACCTTTACTGAAATTTTAGTTGTCAAGTCTTATTGAGTACTTAACAAGGGCCAGGGAATCAGTAACTGCCTCTAGATGACTGCATCACCTTTTAAAATTTTATCTAAAACTTCTACGTGCATATTTTCAAAAGAAATGAAATTTTACATAAAAATAAGTTAAAATACTGCTCTAAGTTGTTAAAAAGCTACAATTTTACTTCAACTTCAAAAACCACAATTTCACCTTAAGGAAATCATCTCACTTTAGTTTCAAACAATACTGTGTAAAAAAGAACACTACTTTATATACAAAAGTAGAATTGCAACAGGCTTGGTAGCACATGCCTAGAATCTCAGCTCTCTGGAGGTTGACTACAGATATGAAAAGTTTAGTCATAAATTAGTAATTGTTGAAACCGGTATATGGAATGGTGGAGTCCATCATAACATTATTTTTATATATTTTTAAATTTTAATAATAAAACATAACAGAAAGTTAACAATTACTCTTATAGGTAATTATATCCCTTCTGGATCCAGGAAAATAAGTTGATCATTCCACTATAATTCCTAACACAATTACTGTCTCTCCCTATCTTATGCAAGTGAATCCTAGAGACTCACTTCACAAATTTAAAAACATGCTGCTTTCCTTTGGTACATCTTTAAATGCTATGCTTTTTCAATCAATATAGTAGTATCCCTTTATCTGTTTTTTTTCATAGTTTATTACCCACAGACAACCATTTTAATAAAAATATTAAATGTAAAGTTCCAGAAATAAAGAATCCACAAGTTTTAAGTCATGCGCTATTCTGAGTGGTATGGTGAAATCTTGCACTGTCCTGCTCCACCAATTCTGATGTGATTCCAGCATATGCACACTGTATATACTACCCACCTGTTAATCACAATTTACAAGTTATCTCAATTCTCAGATCAAAAGTTACTGCATCACAGTGCTTGTGTTCAAATAAACATTTTAATGGCCCCAGAGCTCAAGAGTAATAATGTTGGCAATTAGGATATGACAAAGAGAAAATGTAAAGTGTTTCCTTAAAGTGAAAAGGCAGAAGTTCTTGATTTAATGATAGGAAAAAACTGTATGGTGAGGTTGCTAAGATCTACAGTAAAAATGTATCTTCCATCCAAAAAAATGAAAAGAAAACAACTTATGCTAGCTTTGCTGTCACACTTCAAAGCGCAACATTATGGCCACAGCATAAAGTATGTAGTAAAACAGAGAAAGCATTAAATTTGTGAGTGTAACACAGTGCTATAACTGTTTTCATCAGTGTTAATCTCTTATTGTTCCTAATTTATAAATTAAACTTATCACAGACATGTATATACAGGGTAAAACACAGTATGTATATATATAAATACATATATACATATACATACTGTATATATATATACAATATATATACATATACATACTGTATGTATATATATATATATATATATATATATATATATATATAGTGTTCAGTCTCATCTACAGTTTCAGGCATCTTAGGGTCTTAGAATGTATCTACCCTGCCCCAAGGATAATGGGGTATAAGAGAATTACAAGTCATTCTTATTGAGGATAATAAAAGAAAGCAAAGGTTGGGACTTCGAAAAGGAAAAACAAGTGACAGATTAAGCATAGTTCTTATAAAAAGCAGATCACATATCTAGCATGCATGAGGCCCTGGGTTCACCTTCAGGAAAGAACAAGGGGTGCAAAAATAAAGAAGGGAGGGAGGGAGGATGTGAGGGAGCTAAAGGAAACCCAGACCTTAGAAACAAACTGCATTCCTTAGTAGACAAGTGCTGAAAGCCAAACATACTAAAGCACTGACGGCCTATGTTTTGACATGTACAGCATTTATTACGGACAGAGTCACCATAACTGTATGTACTGAGGAAGGATATAAGTACCGTCAAGTGAGTATCACATACCTATGACCTTAATGGAACTTCAAATCATAAAATGACAAATGTGCTGGAAATTTACAGTGAGAACAGCAAAGAAATAAATGCCTTCTAATTGTATGTTATCTACCAGTAAAGCAAAACAAATGTGTAAGCATTCACTGAAACTGGAACGATAGGGGAGAGTCTAAAGTTATCAGAGAATGAGAGGTGTTGCTATACTCATTACTACAAATTTAGTAAGAGTAAATACAAAATAACCCTCCATAGGTTTATGTACTATCTCAAATTTACTAATCCTATTTGTTTGTGTAAATTTTCAACTACATCTATTTTAAGGATTTTGAGACACTTAACTCCCACGGTTAAGAGACTTCTATACAATTACTTACATTATACTTCGTCTCTTCAATGAAACAGAGTAGCTTAAACTATCTTTTTGCCACTTTAAATATTCAGTACTACTTATATCTTAAATACAGCAGATGCTTAATGAATATTTGATGATCTAGCAATTAATGGGGAAAAAGTGAACATATACATCCAGGAATTACTCCAAATATCAAGTAAGTCTTATGAGTAAGAAAAAGATCTCCAATTAGGAATTTGAAATCTTTTATATTACATTGCTGTTTTAAAGATACAGGAGTTTCAGGAGTTGTTTTCTTTGCACAGTAGCTACTGATGCTGTCTAACAACTACTATTTCAAAAGCATGCCAGAATTGTTTCATATTCCCACTAACATAAAAAAAATTATTCTCTCTAAAAAATATATGAACCAGATCTACTCCAGATCTATTCACAAAAGGAATAATGATTAGAAAGTAACAACACATTCAAACAGGCATCATTACAGAATATATTGCTTGTTAGTTGGAATGATTAATGGTAGCAGCAGATCAAAGAAATAGAGGTATATGTCTGAATGTTTGTAAGAGTTTTATAAGAGTCAAGCAAATTAATTTGTAGAATTGCAGAATTTGTTTCAATTTGGTTGGAAGAAAACAACAAATCCTGGTGTCAGAGTATGGATATATGGCGACACATAAAAGGAACACTCAGTAAATGCCTGAAATCATTTATATCTTTTACCAATGATTTTATGTTGCAGAAAAAGTGGTATAAATTTATAAACATATACATTAAACTTGAAAGGAACACATACCTGAAGGATGAATTTCCATTTTTAAAAAAGTCATGGAAAACATATAAGGAAAATTCACTGCAAAAAAGCCATACTTTTTTGCAAAAACAAAAGGCAACATACAAAAAGGTAACAAAGTGTGTGTGCACAGGGTAGAAAGATATCAAAATGTGATAGGTATATTTACCAGTTCCTCAACATGAATGTAATTACTACGTATCACAAACAATTGTCAAAAATATTTAAAAGAATAACAACATGCCTACCAGCAAATCAAACAAATCTACAACATAACAAGTCGCCATAAAAAAAAAAAACATGCATCACTGTACACTGGAATCACTGTACATTACTAGCAGGATGTATAATATTGCAGAAAATGAGAACAGCTTGGGAGTTGTTCAAAAAGTTAAAACAAAATTATCAGTAACTCCATTTCCAGGTATATAACTCAAAGAACTGAAAGCAAGTGTTTACATAAACTCTTCTAATTAAAGGTTCACAGCACTACTATTCACAACAGTGAAAAGGTGGGAACAACTTAAACATCCACATCAGATGTAGGAATAAACAAAACACAGTAAATCCAGACAATGGAGTATTATTCAGCCTTTAAAAGTGAAAAATTATAGACACAAACTATAATGTACACAAACTTCTAAAACATTATGCTAAATGAAAGAAGCCAGACATAAAGGCTATATACTACATGGTTCAGTTTTCATGAAATATCCAAAACAGATTAATCCACAGAGACAGAAAGCAAATTAGTGATTAGAAACTGGAGAAAGGAGGAAATGTGGAATGACTGCTCAATGGGCTCCTGATCTCCTTTAGACATGACTAAAATTTTTTAAACTACAGAGGTTATAGCAAAACAACATTGTACATGTATAAATGCCACCAAACTGAACACCTTAAAAGAAATTTTGTTATGTCCACTTCTATAAATACAAATATCCCCAAAATCTAGTTCAAAAATAGATGTGTTTACTATCTTTTTCTATCACAACATATTGTACTGTTTTCTCAGTTTATGATACCTGATTACCAATCTTTTTTTTTCTTTAATCTTGTAAGAGATACCTTACTAAACTTACTTCTTTTCTCTAGAATCCTCATTTCCATATGGCTCAATAAATAAGTTGCCTCTTATTTTATCTTACTTTCCTATCAGTATTTCATTTTTTCCCTGAGAAACCCTTGTTCTATCATGAGAAGAGCCAACCTGTTCTTCTGTTCCCCAGGTTTATGACTTTAAAATGATCATTAACTTCTTTGATCCCTTTTACCCAATAACGTTATATCCATATTCCCACTGGAAGCTCTCCCTTAATTTCTTGCTGTATTATACTATATTCCTCCTACCTCAGTTCAAATTACTACAAAGAAACCCTATCCACCCATCCCATTTGAAAATTGCAAACTCTACAATTCATCCTCACATAGTCACTAGAATCCTTTCTAAAACAGAAATGTAAACATGTTACTTACCTGCTTGAGCTCCTTCAATGGTTCCAGGATTTTCAAAATAGTTCTTCAGATGGACATGGATATAGCACTTTTATAAGCTAGACCTTATTGCCCTTACTGCAAGTAGAATCACTCACCTCCCAACTACCACCTCAAACTAAAATACTTGCACATCCTAAAACTCATTGTTTTCATTCTGCTACCCTTTCGTACATGCACCAGCCACTCCAACCTCCCCAATAGTTCCTCTCTTCAAAATTCATCTCTTATACCTTGGCCTCCAAGTCTTTTCCAACTCTCCAGTCTGAAATAAGTGTTTTCCCAAGTTTCCCTGCCAGTTTTTCTTTCCCTCTTACGATGTTTTCAAGGTTAGCTCCTTTAAGACTGCCTTTCAATGACCCAATAGTTACACAATACAACTTTAACTAATAAACCTACTCTACTACATGCCTCCTTTTTAAATGAAGCCTGTCTTTTGCCAACAATACCTTGTAAGTAGTAAGTCTGGAGTGGAAACATTTCCTTGTCTTGATTCTAATGTGTTAAATAACTATTCTATCTTCTTTTTGCTGTCAAATTCTAAGGTCAGGAAAATACAGCCTATGCTAGCCACCAGTTTTGTAAATAAGATCTTACTAGAAAAGCCACTCCCATTTCTTCAGGTATTATGTAAGGTTGCTTTCACACAAAGGCCTTGTTGAATGGTTAGCTAAGAGATCCTAGAGCCTAGAAGACTAAATGACTTCCTGTCTGACCCCTTAAGAAAAGACTGTTACACTCTGGGGATCTGAGCTACATCTACATTCAACGTCATTATTTCTTCTGAAAATAGCAGGGTACCACTAAAGGTTTTAAATCAGCAGCAAAGCACCATGAGTAAAGGGGTATCTCAAGACTACTAGTGTATAAGAAACCATTCCAAGAAATTTGGCATTATGCACAAAGTGGAAAACAAAGGAAAGAGATTTGGTAAAGGAATGACTTTTTTAAGACTGGATCACTGCATGGGACAGAGGAAACAAAGCTAATACCAAAATTTTAATCTTCATTGAAGTAACTACTGGAATTTGCGTTCTCTCCAGCAATCTACTTTAGACTTTCAGTTTTTCATATTTTTCTTACTGGCTATTAGTTTCTAAAATCATAATACTAATTCCAAAGTTTCTGTGTACTATGCTTACTATATTGCTGACTCCGAGGAAAGCAAAGTATTTAGGAAAAGGCAGTCCAGACAGAGTCCCAAGTTGAGTACAAGAGCAATGTCACAGATAGATGGAGATAGAGTACTCACCTGTGGTATCAAGCAGAGAGAGAAGGAAACTAAGATTTCAGGTCCACAACTGGCTCTAGCCAAATAGGAAGAAGTAGCTACAAATTTGCTTATAGAAGAAGCAGGTCTTTGGTACTCTACATATTCTTTCTGATGTTCAGACAGACCACCAAATAGAGTAGCCTCTGGTAAGAGAGTTTCATGAGAAACAGTATCAAAAAGTGAAAAATTAAATGGAGTAGACCCTATTGGTCTTTTGTCTAGGAGAAGTAGTCCTTATTAATGACTTTCCAAAATGGCCTACATGATACTAACCTTCAGTAACAGAGTTTTCACATCCCACAAGGTTGAGAAGGATATCATCATCTTTCTCATCTACTTCACACCCCAGTAGCATCCAGCTTTCCACATTTTCACTTTCAGAAATGATGCTTTCTTCCTCTTCACTTGAACTGACCTCTATAACCATGACCTCTTGGATCACACCTGATCTTTCTTCAGGTTTAGGCTTCTCAATTTCCTGTTTGCATTTCTTATCAGCCAACTCATCAGAATAAGGAGAAGCAGGAGGACCTCTGGTCTTTTTCTGTGTCTGGGCTCTAATATTCTTTCTTTTACATCTATAAATACTATCTTCATCAGACAAAGTGATGACATCTGACTCATCTGATAGCTGGATGACTTCACTATCTGAAAGGACAATCAAGTTCTGATGTAATTTAGCATTCAACTCAGAATTCCCAGAGTTCTTTTCTTCATGTCCTTCCTCCCTGATAGCATTACTGAGATCTTGGGCATAATGAACTTGGCTGTAGAGTTGAAATTCCACCTCACTATCAACACTCAGTTCACTAGATGATTCTTCACGATAAAGATCATCTTCATATGCTTCTATAGTTTCATAGCCACCAAACATTATGGAAAGTCAGGGACCTCAATTCTGTAAAAGAGAAAATCATATACTGTATTGCAAAAGCTGATTTTGTATGGCTAGTGCGTTTCACCCCACAGAATCAACTTCTATGTGAAAGTCATTGCTTTACTCGGACACATTAAAATACATTTTTTTCTTAGATCTTTTTTCCATGGATTTCTAAATTGTTACGATTACTATAATAACATCATCCTCCCAATTACTATCAATAAATTGAGTTATAGTTATTGATGGGAAAATAATTCATAGATACAGTGGAAAAAAACAGGTTGAGATCTACTGCTTGACAGTGAACACTTGTTCTCTAAAATGTTAAGACCTGCAAAGGGATTTGAAGTGTCTCTTGCTATTCCATTTATTCCTCATCTCTTCCTTGGTTCTGGTTCTGTATCTCCTCTTTTCACAAACACATCCTTATAAAGGAATATTACTTCAACTCTGACCAAAATCCACAACATAAAGCCACCACTATATTTCTGTTTGAATGTAGATGTTAATTCTCCATTTAAAAGTTAATCTCAAGGCAAAGGGGTACAGTTCAGTGGCAGAGTACATGCCTAGCATGTGCAAGGCCTTGGATTTGATCCCCAACATGAAAAAAAAATTTAATCTCACAACTGTCTAATCCTAGACCAAAAGAATAGTCTTCTAAAAATCTTTGATAAAACTTTTTTTCTATATTGACTATAAATATATGTAAAAAATAAAAACTTACTAAAACATAAAATTAAGACAAAACTCCCAGCTTTGGGAATACATGCATAAAGAAAAACATTTCATTTTCCTACTATGCACCATTAAATCCTGCTCATCCTACAACTCAGCTTTAACATTACTTCCCACCAGACTAAATTACGTGTCCTTTTTATAGGCTTCCACAGCATTTTATATTTCAAAACACTCATCATATTTCTAATTACTTATTCAGTGTAAATGACCCAGAAGCACATGTCACAAATCTCAGAAGGACAGGAACCATATGCACTTTGTTACATAAATGGATGCCAAAGCTAAAGGGTAATGTTTAGGGAGACTCCAATATATGTATGTTGACTTAATCAATGATGAATTGTATCATCAAGTTTTTGTTCTTCAGGCCTGGTAAGTCTAATAGCTTCCTACAATATAGAAATTACAATCAAATATCAGTTGTCTGCAACTATTCCAAAGAAGAAATTCTCATATCAAACAAAAATCTACATAGGAGTTTCGATTATATATTTATGAAACACTAATCAAAATAAAGAATTTGAGAAAAGTTGTATTTGTTCAGATATTAAAGATACCCTAGAAAACAGTTAACAATGCCAATTTAGTCTCTTACTTTTAACTACAAAGATAGGAAAGAACAGTTCTTTTAGTTTCCCAATTTTCTGTCCCACATGTCAGGATTTAGTGATTGTGATGTTTTTGTTTTTTGTGACAGAATCAAATAATCCAATAAACAAATAAACAAGAATCCCAAAAGCACTAAATTCAACCTGCAGAGGTTTTTGCTTTACAGAAATGAAGAAAACAACTCTTTAATACCTTCTTCCTTGTAAAGGCCCAAAATATCTCTTTGTTGAATTATCTTTCAGGTTGCTGTATGGATACTGTCATACAAGTTGAATGTGGTTGTCTGAATAATAATGTTCACAGCATTTATCAGTTTATATTGAAATGTTAGCCTCAGAGGAATTCAAATGAAAAATGAATTCTTTCCTTTTTACTTTAATAGGTAAATTAATTCTAAAAGGAATTATGTTTCCTTCAAATCCTCACTGGATCCATCCTGAAGGATCCAGTGTGGACTTAAGATAAAACATAATTCCAGGGCAGTACAGAAAAAAATTAAAGAGCTAAATTACAGAGTTACAAATTTGTACTACTCTTGGAGCCATCCCAAAGGAAAAGGATTAAGAATAGAGCCATAGGCACACCTGTAAATGTATGCCAAAAATAAACTACAGAACCATAATAAAAACTGACTTCCTTGCTTCTAAGGATTTATCTCTTTCCTTGAAATGTAGAAAAATGAATTTAACAATTTAGCCCCTATGGCCTTTAAGAGGATTTTGTACTTCTGTACTTGAAAATTGTGCTCAGGCGAAACTGGAGCTCTTCTATTTATGTAGCTTATATATGCCAGGGTTAAGGTTTGCCTCAGGCTGTTTTGGTTTATGTTACTACTTTAATTACAGTCAACTGCATTTAAAAAAAAAGTATACTAGAAGATGAATATAAATATATATGGTAAATTAATTCTAAAATATATATATATAGATATATAGAGAGATATATAGATATATATACACACACATCTTGATTCAGAAGTCTTTCTCAGCTTTTCAATGACTGCACAGGATTCCCAAGTATATTTGACCTGATAACAGAAGGTCCTCATTAAAGTCCTAAACATTTAAATCCAAAAGGTACCTTCTGAATTATTTCACATAGCCTCCTTAATGGACATAAAAGGAAACTGACCTCCAAAGAGATAACAAGACCTATCCAAAGTTAGGCAGCTGGTTAAAACACAACTAGAAGTCATTCACATTTTTCTGACTCTCAGCCAAACTTCACTAAAATTTTGTTATTTCTGGTTTTGTTTTTTCACTAAGATTCTAAAATAAAATTTTTTAAATAAATAATTTCAGATATTGTTACATGTTCATTGTGCCTACCACCTAAATTTGCTCCACACATACCCACTTTACTTCTTACTGGTATATAAAAACTATAAAAGAGGCACTTTAATTAGAAGGAAAGGCACATATTTAGATTTCTCAGTTCACTATCCAAGAACTTCCCAAGTTGGTACTCAGAGACTGCATCAATTCTATGACTAAAAAAGATGGTTCCTAAACAAAAACATAAAATACCACCTACGTGTGAAACTCATCTAAAGAATTAAAATGTTTTACCAAACACAAAACAGCTATTAAAAAAACTGCAAAGGTCCTTTCCATCAAGAGGCAGCAATATTCATTCAATTTTTTTTAAAAGTAGACAACTTAAGGTTTGTCTAAGCTCTTGCAATCTACTTACACAATGTTTAAAGCAATGCTTCTGCTTTAATAATCCACCAATTGGATCATTACAAATATTTTTCTCTTCTTTCCTTTCAAAGCATTTTCAGCTTAGATGTTCATATAGGAATCCACTTCGGGCATATTTAAATAAAACCCAAAAGAAAAGCTTTTTCTTTTTCTTTCTTTTTTTTTTGGGGGGGTGGTCTTTTTTGGGGGGGGGGTTGTTTGTTTGTTTGCAGTGTTAAGGATAAAACCCAACACACAGGGCTTGCTAGATAGTACTCTATCTCTGAGCTTCAACTCAGCCCTACAGTTTAATTTTAAATCCAGTTTTCACTGGAAAGTGACACATACATACTTTATTCTCAACATTTCTCACTCTTACGTGTGTGGCTCTGATAACGAAATTAAGTATTAAAATTCAAATGTCTGTCCATTCTTCAAGTGTGACTGCCACTTGAAATCAAATATAACTGGGATACAGAATCTAAATGTGTGAAAGGAGGATCACAAAAATGAGGAAGACACAATCCTGAGGGGAGAAAATTATGTTAAATTTACTGAGGTACTTCCCAGCTGTCCCTGGGATATGTAAATGCTTTTTAGAAGAACTAACCTTAACTGGAAACCCTTCAGCATTCCCTCGACTTTCCTTTTTTCATACAGTCTCTTACCTCTGTAACTATCACACAATGCCCACGTTGAATTCTTCCTCAGTTCATTTAACACCCTCGGATTCTCTTGATAGCAATACTAACCTGTCCGTCAAGCCTTAATATTATCTTACACATACACAGTCCTCTCAAAGTCTTTGTAATCAAAAGTTCTGAAGAGACTTGAAAAAGTTATCGAAATAACGCTCTCATGTATACGTGGAGAAACGGGGCTTATAGAAAAGGTATTCAATGAGTCAAAAAAAGTCCTAAATGATTACTTAATTCAATCCTGAGGTTTGAAATAACCATAAATTCACCCTAAACATGTACCTAATTCAATCCTGAAATCTGAAATAACTGTGAATTCAGCCTAAAGAAGAGAGATGCAGGCACCAGCTCCTCAGTGGTGCAGACTTGGTGCGACTCCCAGTCACAGTTTTGCCAAATACCAGCAGCATCTCCCTCAAGTTTACGCCATCAGTCGCTAAGGACGTGACGGGTAAAAGAATCTTAGTGAATGAAATCTAAGTCATCAGGGAAGGCACGTAGCTCCTGAAATCGTTCTGGTTCCACAGCTGCAGCTGCTACTTCTAACAGGAGGCTGGGGTCACCCCGGACTATGAGGTCCTCACAGGCCGGGCTCCAGTCCGCGCAGCGGAACGCCGGCGTTTAACCCACTGACCCGCTTTCCTCAAACGGAACTCTGGGAGAGGGCTGCAGTAGGTCAAATGGGCGGAAAGGCCACCCCTTCAGGGGACTTCTTGAAGGACGGCCTCCGGCTGTGGAGGGACAGGGACACGCGAACACCCCAGCCTGTCAGCCGAGCCGCGTGCGGCAGCGCGCGGCTTAGGAACCAGGACCAGCGTCCAGGCACGAGTGAGGTGGGGCTGGGGCGCCGAGGCTGGCGAAACGCTCGCGCTACTTCCACGGCCCGGCGGGTAACACGGAAGGCGGGCAAGGGTCTCCCGGCCGTGGGAGGCTCGGGGTCCGTCACACACATACTCACTGACGCCGCTGCGACCAGGAAGCACCAACCAGGAACCAAAACGCCGAGAGGGACGGGGAGGGGCGAGGACACATGAGGTAAGGAAGCCGCGTCCGCGCGTCCCGGGAGGAGGGAGGCACTTCCGGGAAAACACAGCTCCCCGGCGCCGTCCTTCCGTCCCCGCCCACCTTTCGGACCCATTCTGCGCTTACGTAGTAATGGTTAACCCTTTTTTTCCTTCCCCACTGGTAAGCTTTTGCGTTACTTTCTTTGCTTTGCTTTTCCTCCTTCACACCTCCTTTTGAAAAAACCTAGGCCGAGTCTAGGATGGGGTAAATTTTGTTTCAATTCGTAGAAGGAAAGGAATGCCGTGTACATGGCAGAAGGGGAGCGCGCGCGCCTGCTGTGCCAGCGAGGAAACTTCAACTCCCAGGACCCTCTGGGCGGGTTCCGGACAGGCTCCGGCTTCCTCCTCCCTGGCGCTGTGAGGACACGTTACCTGGTGCTGTGCGCGAGCTCTGTGGCGACTGGGGAGTCTTACTGTGGGCGATTTGGATAGAGGACCTGAGGAACTCCAGTTAAGGAAAAGGCCCTGTTGAGAGTACCTGGCTTCTCGTGTCTTCGCCCGTGCTGTGGGTGACTTCGGTGGCCCCTTCCACCTTGTAGGTTAGAGCTGAACTTAGTTCACACTGGGGCGCTCCTGCCTTTCCCTGAATACGAGGCAGCAGATTTAACCCTTCGTGAACATTGAAGAGCTGCACACCAGTTATTGGAACTGATCATTTGGAAGTTTCCCAAAAGCATCTGAACTGTGCTGGGATACTTTGGCTTTAGTTTCCTTTTTCACACTTTAAAAAACACTTAATCGTAGTAAACCCATCTATCCAATTTTACAGATAGCATTTTACTAATTGTTTGGCTCCTGACAACAGTCCTAAACGGTAAAGAACTTTATTGTTTTTTTTTACTAACGTTACGAACATCTGTTAAGAACCGAGCTGTACGAGAAAACGCCGCTCCATAGTAAAATCGTGAAGGTGAGTAATCTCACAGAGCTCAGAGTTCAACTAGAAAGAGTATAGTTTGACTGTAGTCTAAATTTGACCAGAAAAATAATTAGTCAATTTGATCAATGTTATGACAAGTGCTAGATAGGAAAAATTCAAGGTACTATGGAAAGGCAAAATTGGAAAACCCATTACACAAAGAAAAATACAGGAATAGAAATAAGTCACAGAGATTGTTATGACACAGAGACCTCTGAAGGGACAGAATACAAACTCCTCTGCCTCTTAACCTGTTATGTATTAACATAATTTCTTTTGAGGCAGTCTGGAATTTCAGAGTGGTGTCTAAAAAACAATGACTCTTCCTTTGGACTTCCAGATGCCCAGTAGGCAACTAAAAGTCGAACAAATCTTAATCTTCATTTTGTGGCAGTCTCCTTTATTACCTTAAAATATTGGGTTAGATACTTGCTCAGCTCTCCATATAGTCATGTTAATCATTTGAAGGATTGTCTAAAAGCTGGCAGTACAAAATTTATTAGTTGTAAGTTTACATAACCTATCTCATCTCACTTAATGACTTCCAACACCAAGATAAATTTACAGGGAGGTTCACCTGCTGGTGCAGTCTCCAGTCAAGGCCATATTTAGCAGAACCTTCTACAAGCTTGAGCCCAAGCAAAGAGAATCCTCTCATGGACACAGACTTTTCCCCTCAAGCGATGAAGACTTTATCCTCAAGCAAATAAGGACTTCCCCCAGAGCTTAAGGGACCTCAGAGCCATGTCTTCTTCTGGAGATGAGATAATGATCAACCAGCCCTTAACCCACTTTGTCTAATCCATAAAGGTTTCCAGGCATTCTAGGAGGATGAGGCAGGAGGATCTCAAGTTTGAGCCCAATCTGAGCAATTTCATGAGATCCTGTCTCAAATGTAAAAAGGAGCTAAGAAGAAAGTTCAGTGTAAATGCCCTGGTTTCAGACACCCCACTGGGTAGGATACTAGTCTTACTCTTTTGTTAATAGTCTAATCCTATAGAACTGCGCCCCCTTCCTCAAGTCTTTTCTGTATTTTTTTCTTACCTTTTAACTCTGCCTATGCCTCTCACTGATGCATCCTAAAATTCTCCTTCTCCAATGATAAATCAAGATCCTACTCTGTAAGGCCAAATGATATGCCAGTCTCAGGAAAGACCTCATGAGGCCCCATCTGGTGATAGTTTCTTTTTTTTGTTTTTTTTGTTTTTTTTTTTTCTGGTGACAGTTTTTTCAGGTAATGTACAAAATAAATATTAACTTTTCTTTAATTGGATTTTTATCAAGTGCCAGAGTAAGTCCTTTTGGTGTAGTATGTACAATCTTTCAAATATCAATGACACTGTAAGGTTATTTTTTTTCTGGTTTTTTGAGACAGAGCCTTTGTAGTTCAGGCCGGACTTGAACTCACTATGTAGTCCTGGCTGGCCTCAAACTGCTGTAATCCTTCTGTCTCAGCCTCCTGTGTACTGGATTACAGGCATGTGCCATCACACCCAACTAGGAGGTGGTGGTGGTTGTTTTTATCACTTCACATACAAAAATGAGAAAGGAAACAGGTTAAGTAAATTGCTAAAAACTGTAAGTTTAGAAAATATTCTTAATTACTCTGCCCCATCTTCTATTATGTGTTCAACAAAGATGTACTGCTTTCCCACCACAAAATGCTTTGGTCACCTATTTCAGGTTGTCTTCATACATAAATGGATCTTCATGAGCTAACATGTGCCTGTCTGCTCACTGACATTCTGATACCTAAACAGTTGACGGCATGCTATGCTCTCTCAGTCTGAGTGTTTACAGATAACACTCCCATTACCTATAAAGAGCCCTCTGCCCCAGTGAGGTTCTCCCACTCACCCCACTCTGCTGAGGTCTGAAGGAAATCTTCCATTCAGCCAGACAGAATGGGCATTCCTTCCCCAGGACTCCCTACAGTTTGGACAAACCTCCATCAAGGCAGTTTTATTAAGTCTATAGTTGTGTTCAGCTAGGCTGTGAAATTCCATGAAGACAGAGGTTCTGATTTGATCTTTGAATGTTTACTACCTGATACTGCCTGATACAGTACTGGCAGACACTCAATTCCACTTTAAGATGCAAGAAGCAGAATTGGATTCAACTGTCAGTTCAGTGGGAAAACCATGTCATGATCCCAAATAATGCAAACTGGACGACATCAGGATGGATGTAAAGAACTGCAAGGATACAGTGATTTCCAATTAAGAACAGTAGTATATGAACACACACCCCATGTCTTCACGTAGTAATTTCCCATTTTGAAGCTCTTCAGAATCATGTGATCCAGGCTTATTCCAGTGGCTGAAGACAGGAAGGAATTTAGGATAAAGGGCCAGAACAAAGCAGAAACCTGTTGCAGGTGGCAGACAAGGTAGGAGATAGACTATAATAGTGAATCATATTACTCATGCTTATCCTTCTCAAGGTTACCTCAAACTTCAGTAGAAAAAGAGAGCAGTTTAAGAACCTTAAGCTTCCCTTAAGATCATAGAAAAAGAAAGCTACCTTTTTTTCAATGTGAACAGGTCTTAAAACTGGTCATTTTGACCCTTTGTAGTTGTGTTTCAATTGCTATTCATTCACTAACAACCTACTGCTATATTTAACAGGTTCTCACTAGCATCCTCAGATATATTCTCTCACCCAGTCTTAAAATGACTCTGTAAGAAAGATATTAACCTCATTTCCCTACTGTGGAAATTGAGTCTTGGAGAGGCTAAGTACCTTGTATAGCTGGGATCTAAATCACATCTTGTGTGACCCCAGCACTGTGCTCTTTTCTGTGCTCTAAGGCACATTTCCACCCTAAACTTCATCATGGAGCCTGTCCTGATTTCCTGTATTTCCAACCAGCACCTAGCCTAAGGCCAGGCATATAGTAGGTTCAAAGTGAACATTTGTTGAATAAGTGAATTCAGTATGGAATAATTGACAATGTTTCGGGACAGCAGAGGAGGGCACAGCAGGCTGCTTAGAGAAAAAGAAGCCTTCACAGAGGAGGAAGATGCTTGGGCAAATAGAGTAGAAAAAGACTTAACAGTCCAGCCTTCCAAGAGCAAAAGACACTAACTGGCGATTCATAGAATAAGAAATCCAAAAGGCTCAACCAAAAAAAAAATCCAAAATGCTCGACATCACAAGTAATCAGAAATATGCAAGTAGTCTCATACACAGTGGATGGGAATACAAGTTGAAAAGGTATTTGAGAATAATTATTTAATATTATCTATCAAAATTTTAAGTGAAAGCTGGAGATGTAATTCAGTGGCAAAAGCCCAGGTTTGATGTCCTATACCACACACACACACACACACACACACACACACACACAAATTAAATTTTGTTCCTAAGTGTATATTTGTGATTGTATCATAAAATATTTTAATAGAAAAGTGGAAAGTAAGTGTTCACTAATAAACAAAACAGGGACACATCTGTACTATTTTTAAAGCTATGCTTCTTTTAAAAAAAAAGATGAAACAGTATCTTGGATAGTTCATGGAAAGCTCCCCAAGACACCATAGCTAAATGAAAAAAAAGGCAAATTGCTGAACTGGAAATATATTATATACTCATCGTAGAGGTGGGCTTTCTTGTTTGTTTGTTTTCTGAGACAGGGTCTTGCCGAGTAGCTCAGGATGGCCTTGAAATTGCTCCGTAGCCCAGGTCAGCCTCTAACATGCAATCTCCCACCTCATCTTTCTGAGTGCTAGAACTATACATGTGCACCCTCACACCTAACTTTTGATAGACTTTTTCAAAAGGATACATGTGCATGCCTGAATAGAGGTATTTGTATATTTAAAGGCATAGAAAAATACTGAATAGACACCAATTTTTGTGTTCATATATGATTATATAACAGAATGTCTTTACTTCTTTTTTTAATGCATGTACACTGAAGCTCCTGGAACAACGGGGCATCATGTCTGACACTGATTACTCCAGTGGTTCAGAAAACCATAAATATTGAAAGGGGAGAGGGGGAAAAGAAGAATACAGGAAAAAGTTAACATGGGAATCTGGGTGAAAGGTGTACAAGAACTCTTTATACTAATTTTGTAATTTTTCTTTAAATCTAAAATTATGTCAAAATATTTAAAAAAACAGGAAACAGAAAGAATGAACAAGACTTTTCCAGAGAGCCAATATAGGAAGTTCTGGTAATGGAACAAGATAAGCAAAGGAAATTGCCAAGTGCAAGAGTCTTGTATGTTGAGAAAAATAGCTGGAGGCTCTAAGTAACCAGACATAGTGTAGTGTTGGGAGAAGAATAAGTATGATGGGCAACATGACCCAAGATAGATGTGTTCCCCTGCTACATAATTTTGAAATTTTGTTTATTTGTTTGTTTTGAGATAGGGTCTTGCTAAATTGCACAGATTGGCTTTAAACTCCCAATCCTCCTGTCGAAGCCTCTTGAGTACCTAGGATTACAGGCATGTATTACCATGCTTGACAGAAATTAAAACTGTATGCCTTTTTTATACCCAGCCTCAAGCCCTGAAAGAAATAACTTGAGTTCTTATGGTGCCTCAATTATTTCATTGGCAATTTCAGACAGTGACTTTATAGAAAAATAAGAAACCCTGGAATGATGACTGAAAGAAACTTGTAGTCCAGTTCCCTCAATCTGCAAAAGAAAAAACCAAAACATAAACTGGAGGGCTGGAGATTTAGCTCAGTGGCACAAGTACCTGCCTGATATGTGCAGGGTCATGAGTTTGATACCTGGTATCAAAAGTAAATAAATAAACTGGAGAAGAAAGATTTGCAAAAGTTCCAGTAGAGTTGGTATTAAAACTGGTCCCTCGCTTACAATCCATCATTCTTTCTGCTGCACCAAAATCTGAATGAGCAAGAAATAGAAATAGAAGGTTGGCAAGTGAAAAGGCAGAATGTTACTCTTTAAAGTTTGGATGTTTTTCATTTGACTGAAATACAGACTTAATGTTGGTACAATTTTACAAAAGTAAATACAGGCACCGATGTGATTATAGAAGCAGTTATCACTTAAAGCCAATACGCTGCAACTCGTAAGTGATACTCAATTTAAGGTCCTAGGTCTGAAGCAGCAAACAAGGTGATTCTCAGGAATTCTCAGTGACATTGGTACCCATCTGGATTTGCTGAAAAGTTTAACATCCTTTTTTATTATTCATGATTTTGCAGTTCTTCAAATTGCAAGGTGATGGAGAAAGCATGCAATTTTCAACCAGACTATGAAATCATTCTTGAAAATTTGGACATTCATATAAATGGATTTTAAATTTTCTTGGAGACTGCCTTTTCTTATAAAATCATGAAATGTAAAAATACATATACTGTAAATTAAGCTATATAAATGATAATATTCTCATTATAATAAAATCCTACAGTAAGGCGCTAGTATTTCAAGGACTCCATTTCCATTTGTTATTATTCCTAATTGGAATTGTATTCCTCAAAACTTGGAGCTAAATGACTATATAATGAACATTGACTAGAAAACTATTGATACTCTAATTTATGTAAAAATCATTAGGGGTGGAAATGTAGCTCAGTGGTAGAACATGTTCATTTAGCGTGTAGGCAGTACAAGTTTTTAAAAAATCAAGATTTCATACAAGGAGTCCTGAAGCATGTGTTAGAAGCTAACTCCAAACGTATGTAGCTCATGTCCCTTAGATCTGTAGAGTCCTATACATGATGACACACGCATCCTTAAAAAGAGAAGGCTTTATTTAGATCTCATTCTGTAGAGAACAGCTGTCTTTGGCTGCCCAGTTTTCAGTTGAGATGTGCTTTGTGATAATGCTAGCATACTTATTTTACTCTAGACTTTAAATTGACAACAAGAGAGGAAAATGGAGAATAATTAAATTCACACTAACAAATGAGCCATGTACAGCTTACTGTAATCAACGTAAGCATAATTTCATGGACTAAACTATAGATTTTATGCTTTATGTTTCAACCATTATTATCTTTTTTTTAAAAACTAACTTGGAAAATCCATGAGCAATGTGGACCTAAAAAGAACTGTCTCTATTTTGATATACTTTTTCTCTGCCAGCATTCTGAATCTGACACTCTTAGTGGCTGATGCCAGTCTGCATTTGAATGTTATACAGCAATGTCCTTGTCCTTAGGAAATATATCCCAAAACCTCCAAAGGACGCTTGAAGTTGCAAATAGTACCAAACTCTACATATGCATACATGTGATAAAATTTAATTCAAAAATTAGGTTAACAATAACTAAAAATAGAGCAATTAAAACAATATGCTCATAAGTTATTTAAAACAAATTTTTTTTATTTCTGTAATTTCCCACTTAATATCTTCAAACTAGGTTTGACAGCATGACCAAAATTGTACAAAGAGACACTGCAGACAAAGAACTATAGTTTTTCTGTCAGACCTAGTTACTACAAAAGATTCCATTTCTCTCTCTCAGCAGTGTCTTGAACTTCATACTTACTGTGTGGTATATGGCTTAAGCAGTTTACGTTCTTGCTTTACTACTGGAAAAATCTGTTAAAGTCCTGGAACCACTGCAAATTTTCCTCAAAAACATCAATGTCTTTCTGTCAAGAATGATCTCTTTTTGTGTTGTGCTATTGTTCAATAGAACCTTCTCTTTTTGTGCTTATGCTCAGCTATGTGGGAACAAGTGTCTCTCTTGATTTTTGGAGACAGTAAGGGAATCTGCCTATCTTAATGAATATTTCCCAAAGAAACCTCTAGGCTACTTAGGGAACACTAACACTGATTGTGCCCAGGTAGTGTTATCAAACGCTTCTGTGCCAAAAAGACCTTCTGAGCAAACCTTGACCAGATTAGAACAGTATAAAACTTGTGTGAAGTGGATCCAGGAAAGCAGTAGGTAGGCACCTCTATAAGTTATATTGGGCATAAAGGGTAAGTGGCATGAATTTGAGGAAAAAAGCAGTAAGAGGCCACAGTGAGCAGTAAGTGCGAATCAGCAGTGCAACCACAGATAATGCAGGACTACAAGGATTTCAGGTAGTACTGGAGCAGGAACAAACAGACCAGTGGTATAAAATTAATGCTCAAAAGTAACAGCCTTGCTTGTGTATTTGCTATATGGTACAGATGATATTTTAAATCAGGAGGGAAAGAATGAAATTTTCAATAAATGGTGCCAAAAGCACTGCAAACATAAAGTGAGATCTTATTTCATGCCACCCAAAAGCTAAATTACTGATAAATAAAAAATGTGTGCTTGAGGTAGGAGTATTTTGAGGGGGATTAACAGCTATGTGTCTTCTACTGTAATAAATTTTTTAAAAAATTTAAACATTAGCTATATTTTTAAATTGTTCCACGTGTAAAGAGTTCGCATAAATCAAGTAGACAATTAAATGCTACCTATGAAAAAGAGCCAAAGATTTGAACACGTAATTAGAGATGGAGATCTAAAAATGAACAATTAACACGATAATGAATCTTCCTAATAGATAAGTGAAAATTAAAAACAGTATAATTTTTCATCAATCAGATTGACAAATTTTGAAAGGCTGATAATCACTATATTGTTTATCCACTCAAATGTTTATGCAGTATCTACTACATGTCACACAGGTTCAATCTCTGTGTTTATAGAGGTCCTAGACTACTGATGGAGATAGATGTTAAGCATATTTAAAACCAGCGCAAAATTGTATCTTAGGTAAATGTTAGACATGAAGAGCTGGTGAAAAACTTTAGTAGGGATATTGCCTAGTCAGGAAGGTTATTGAAGGCTTCCACAAAGAAATGACATAATATCTGAGGAATAGTTACAAATAAATTGGGGAAGGTAAGCATGAAGCATAATTATCTGAAGCAGAGGGAATAACACATAAAAGTTCCTGCATTGGCCGCTGAAGACGGAAAGAAGGCCAGTGGCTGGAGAATAGAATGAGGGATAGAAGGAGCACTGGAGAGCCTGGAAACAGGGAGAGACAGACTGCTTGACTTGGAAGAAATTTGATCTTCACTCAAGGAGCAATGTGGAAATTGTGTTAGACAAGATAATTTGGGCTTTAATAGTCTGTTGGTGGAAGAGTAAATTGATGAAGACTTTTAGAAAAGCAGTTTCACTACACTGTATCAAAAATAATGTCCATAGGGAGTGAGACAAGATGGCGGACTGGTAGGTAACAGGAGAGAGACCCTCTCTGAGAGAGACAGCTCAAATGCCAGAATAAAACACCCTGGAGAGACCCAAACAGAGAGAGATGGACTCTCACAACCCACGAAGAAACTAAAGTGCAAAAAAACGCTCGAATATGAGGTCCTGGGGCTACTATTAGTGAAGATAAGATCAGCGAGCACGGTACTCTCGAGACGCCTGAATTCCTGCCCAACCTGAACAAGCGATCCATGCCGAAGCGACTGGCATGAGCCGCCGGCGCATGGAGCTGAACAGCCCTGCGTGCAGCTCGCTGGGACCGGCTCTGCACATGACCCAACC
This sequence comes from Dolichotis patagonum, assembly GCA_004027295.1. NCBI lineage: Eukaryota > Metazoa > Chordata > Mammalia > Rodentia > Caviidae > Dolichotis > Dolichotis patagonum. The sequence goes on along the minus strand of PVJX010005607.1, from coordinate 1,493 downwards.
AGAGGCACCGTGAATTCCCACCACAGACGCGCTGAAGTCAGAGGTCGGGGAGCCCAGCAGTTCTCGGGGACGTGGTGAGTGATGGGAATAAGACCCTCCCACGGAAAAGGGGAAACCGACTGAACGACATGTTGGATTTGGGCAGGACAGCCCTAACTCCATAAGGAAGTGGCTTCAGCTGGTTGCTCCCCTCACCGAGTGGATTGGTGGAATCTGCTTGGACTAGGCCGCGCCCCTGGCGGGGACCCAGTTACTTCCCTGAGATCAGTGCACACTGATGCAGTGAAGGCCTGCAAAGGTTGACTGGCTCAGAAGGGAGGAGCTAGAGCACACTGCCCGTGGGTGAACTCTAATCTCTAATAACCTATTGAAGAGGGCTAAAGCTCCTAGCCTGCGCCCTCTAGAGGAGCCTTAACCAACAAGAAAAGGGTCTGGGAATTACACTGTACACTTGTATGGAAGGAACCAAAAACATGACGAAAGGGAGAAATAAGAAAACACTCCCAGCCCCCAACCCTGAGAACATTGATCCAGGAGAGGTGAATACAAAAGAGATTGAGGGCAGCAAAAATGCAACATCAAATACAGCTTTAGCGAACATAAAGAGATATCTTCAGGACCTCGTAAGCGAGACCAAAACTGAAATATTAATTCAAATTAAACAAGAGAGAAGTAGATTAATAAAAGAAGGGCTGGGCACCTCTCAAGAAGACACAGACAGAAGAATGGAGGAACACAAATGGAGAGAAAAATTTAATGAAGAATTCAGAAAAAACCTAGAATTTATGAAGCAGATTCAAAGGGATTGTCAGGAAACTAAAGACTCGATAGAAAGCTGGCAAAACTGCTTGAAAGAAACCAAAGATAGACTATCAGAAATTGAACACAGGCTTGCAATGTGGGGTCATGAAAGGGAAGATCTCTTAAAAATAACAAGGGAGCAGGCAGTAAAGATACAAAGACTGGAAGATTACAAGAGGATCTATAACGTAAGAATAAAGTATGTGAATGAAGAAGCAGGAATCAAACCAGAGGAATTACAAAGGCTATTCACAGCAATTATTAAGGAAAATTTTCCAAGCATAGAAAAAAGAAATGATATGCAGAGGTATGAAGCATACAGAACTCCAGTCACCTACAGGCCAAACAGAGCTATACCCAGACACATAATAGTCAAGATCCCAGAAATTCAATATAAGAACAGAATATTAAAAGCCATCAGAGAAAAGAAACAGATCACCTATAAAGGAAAACCCATCAAAATCACAGCAGACTTCTCCACACAGACCATCAAGTCAAGAAGAGCTTGGAGTAAAGTAATTCAAGCGCTGAAGGAGAACAATCTCCAGCCCAGATTGATGTATCCTGCAAAACTCTCTCTAGAAATTAATGGAGAAACAAGATGCTTCCATGACAAAGAGGAGCTAGGAGAATTTGTGACCACCAGTCCAACCCTACAAAAAATACTGAAGGACATTCTAGGGAGAGAGAAC
>PVJX010005606.1:70349-84133 GCA_004027295.1 Dolichotis patagonum | reverse complement strand
AATTCTTTCACTATATGCATGGCTTTATACTATTGTGTTATGTTTGATATTATTGTAATTGAAACTATGCTCAACTATAGCAGAGTAAGAGATATGGTGTTAGCTACTGTTGATGTCCAGTTGACTTAATGTAAAGTACTGTGTTGCCTATGTTGTCCTCTTCTGATCTGCTCTGTACTGCCCTCTTTTGTTTTATTCTCTTTTAAATTTAAAAAAAAAAAGGTGGGACCCATTTGGAGGAAGAGGTTGTGGAGAGGCATGCCTTTGAGGGGGACATCTGTTTGTACTCCTTTCCTGGCTTTCTGTGTCTTCCTTGTTCTCTCTACTTTCTGGCTGCTATGAGGCAGGTACATTCCTCCATCGCATCCACCTACCTTGATATTTCTGCCTGGGAGGCAGTGGACCATGAACTGAAACTTCCAAAAACATGAACCAAGATGAACTATTCCTCCTTTAAATTATATGTCAGATATTTTGTCTCAAAAGCAGGAAGCTGACAAGTACATGGTTCTTCCCTCATGACATTCATTTGCATGTATGAATATCTTACCATTCCTGTGAAGACAAATCCTGGATACATGTCGAAACACACAGTAACTTTGAGGATTAAGAAATTAAATCTTAACATACACATATTTCCAATCCTCCTGCTAGCTCTATGGAGTAAAAACAACCATTCCCATTTGATAAGAAAGAAAACCATGGTTCATGAACTGCTAAGGAATCTGTCCCAGGCTGTATGTCTAGTTGGTAAATGATTCAAAATTCTATCTGTTGGACTCCCAGAGACAGTCAGCTCTACCATGTGCCAGGTCATGGCATTTGGCCTCCTCAGAAGGCAGTAGATATGTTCTCCAAAAGATAGAGCCTACGATCTCTCTAATTAAAAAGTTTTAATGTTCTTAAAGTACTGCTTTTCCTCCTTGGGTGAGGACCATCAGCAGTACTTAGTGACAGAATACCTGATGTGACAGTGTGCCTGAGAGTGGAAAAGGACCATGGGACAGGGAACTGGCCAGGGTGGGCTACAGTCCCAGCTCCCTACTGGCCGTGTATCCTTGGGGAAGTGTCTCAGCTGTGCTCTGGGGGCTTCCACATGCTGGTCTGTAGAAAGACCTGAACTCCATGATCTCTATGGTTTATTATTTTAATGATCACATTTGAGATGAATCACTCATATTCTGTGATCCAAAGTGTTAGAGAAAATAAAACTTATAACTCACCTTTCTGATTCACAGATATTAGTAAATTTTTGTATACTGCTGTTTTTTCTGGTTTATAGAAGAAAGAAATTATTTGCAAGTCATATTCTTTCAGCATTTATTGAGGAACTTCTTATTCCAGGCTAACTGGCAAGAAAATGACATAATTCCCGCTTGTATAAATAAATCATTTTCATTATTTCTGTGAAAGGCTCTAACAGAAACTTCTAGAAGGTGTACATTTAAACACCTTAAAACCTAGGTTTCCTCATCTTTGAAAAGGGTGCACTAAGTACCTACCTCAGCACATTTTGGACAGCTAAGATAAAGCATTAAAGAAAACTTACTGACACTGCAGCTTTTTGACATTAGAAGGTCTTATTGAATGTTAACTTCTACTGAAGTTCAAAGGAAAGAGGACTCTCTGGCTTCTAAAATTAGGAAAATTTTTGAAAGGAGATTATATTTGTTGCACATCTTTGAAATGCATAGACAACCCAAGTGGAAAAGTATCCCATGAAAGAGGAACAACCAGGAAAAAGCATTGAAATGTGGAAGGACAGAGACCTACATCAAGGCCTCTCCTTTCCCCTTTTTCTTTTGCTCTTTTCTCAGTCAAGAAGCTCAATCTAGTTGCTTAATATTTTATCAGGATAATATTGTAGTGGCTATGTAATGTGTACCAATTTTATGTACCATTTACATTCAGTTTATATGCTATACTTTTGACTCATTAATACACATGGAGCACTTCTCCTTCCTTATCCATACGAAGCTTGTCAAATACTCCAAGACAGATTCTCTTTAGGTTTTCCTGGCCTCTCCACACAGGGTTTTGATAACCTCATTTGTCCCTAGCATTTTCCTCAAGAAGGAGACAAATGCAGTACTGTGTGTGACTCCCACTGGTTTGTTTCCTTGAGGTACAGTACACTCTAGCCCCAAGGCTGCCCCTAGTATTTGGTTTGATTGTCAGAATGAGCATTGTTTAGGCATGGTTCGTAATAGCTCCTCGGAGCTATTTGTGGAAAAGCTTATGTAATAAATACATAATTATAAACTTGTTAAGAGAGACATTATTTACTCATTTGTCCAGCACGGCTCCTTTTAGTCTACCACATAAGTAAATCTATATTTAGTCAGTGTTGTATTGATTTGCCACCAGAGCACTCTGGGATGCTCCTACAGAAATACACCATTAGAAAGACACTTGATAAGAAAACCTCACTGCAAGACTCATCTCATTTCAAAACTGAAAGAATAAAGAATAATATTGTTTTATTTTCCATCGTTCTGCCTTTAGTTAAAATGAGGCCAAAAAGTGAACTCATGTAATACCCAGTTCTGATATCATTGTAGAGAATCTCACTCTTTATAAATATAAATATTATGTATTTTAAAATATTGAATATTAGGAAAATTAATAGCAAAAGACCACGTATTTGTTGAGTCTGTTTGATCTTTAGATGAGTGTTCTTTGTATACTTTTCCTGTTTTTCTATATGTATAAAAATTTTATAATATGTTAAACATTTCAATTAACAGTTTCTCAACATTTCTTATAATTCAGGCAAATTTCATCTAAATTTGGGTAATTCAAAGTAAAAAATAAATCATATCTGCATGGAATTAGAATATGATGGGAAGTAGAAATCAGCAAAAACTATAATTTGTTTAAAATTCTGAGAATAGGAATTATTTTATGATCACAAATAGTATAAAGTCAAGGTTTTATCTTAAAGTTGTGCATTTGTTTGTGAAATCATGATGAGAAATTACATTAGTACATAGAGAAAATAAAATCATTTTGGATAAACATTTATTTATTTGATTCTTAAATTCTAAGTACTACAAATGGGCAGGGTAAAAAACAAATCTTTTATTACAACCGGCATGTGTTTTAGAATTTATTATTGTTTTTATTCATTGTGTGAGATATTTCTATGTGGATTTGAGAGTTTACAGTTGTAAATTAAAGCCTTCTCAGTAACTTTTTTCACCTTATAAAGGAACCATTTTTTATCTGGTCTAAGTAATAAGAAATAGGTGTTGGTCTGTTATATCTGAAATAGACAAGAGTGGTGAGGATATTACACGTGGTTGGAATTATTACTGATAGTCAACTCTCCCTTCTATCCTGCAAGGATATTAAAAGGTATCATTTGGCTCCTGGGTGGATGGGTGGGGGGAGGTATTTTTTATTTTTGTAGTACCTGGATGTATTAGTAAAGTTGCCCCCTGTGTTCCCAAAATGATACATAATTAGTTGCCTACAATAACAAGTGAATCTTTAAGAGAAGTTCGTTCATGTAGCAAGACACAAATTTGGATACCTATTGGGTACAATAGCTAAGATTAAACACAATACAATTGTGAGTCAAGAATCGGTCAACCTGAATACATGTAAAACTACTATGCCAGTATAAGAACCTAAAGAAAAATAGTATTACCTTTTATCTCATTGCCTTGAAACCAGAAGTTATTACTGACACTACTAAGTAATAACAAATAGGTTTATTTTAGGAGTATATTTATGTTTGGAGTGGGAAGATAACCACTGTCATTTGGGGGGAATAAGCTAGATAGAAAGAGACCAGCGCGCTTACAATGCCTGTTAGGAACTATTGTGGCATCTGTAACCAGACCAAGTAGTCCACATCATCACCAGTTCACAGACAAGATGGCTGAATGGCAGAAAGTTTAAATGACTTGTCCAAAGTTAAAAGAGTTACTAAGAACCCATATTCTTCTTAAGGCTTTGGCTTGAAGACCACAAGCTCAGTATCAGTCATTTTCATGGCCCTATTATATACAAAAAGAGTTCCTGAAAAAACCAATGCAATTTCCAGGTAGCAATTTACACTGGGAGAAGAATCAAACCCACTATGACACATGATTCTGTGCAATACTAGACGTGTGAGAAATTGATCAGTATGGTTTTTCTATTTTGTACCTAATAGATGTGCACAAATTCTTGGCTAAGGGGACTAATTAACCATACCTTGAAATGAACATTAAAGTCTCCTCCTAAACACATCTCTCGTTGTCCACGAAATCAAAGAGGACCTTATTAACACCCTGTTTTATAACCAGTTCTCTGACCCAGAAAATGGGTTCTGCCTGTGAATGAGACACTGTAGAAAACTCATTTTTTCCGTTTTTAAACACTGACATTCAATACAATGGGCCCCTGAGTCTCACATAGATATGAACCAGCAAATCAGCTTCTCCCTGTCTCTGTCTCTGTCTGTCTCTCTCTGTCTCTGTCTCTCTCTCTCGCTCTCTAGCTCTCTCGTGCTCTCTCTCTGTCTCTTCTCTCTCTTCCCTCTTCCTCTCCTTCTCCTCCTCCTTGTCCCTGTCACTCTCCCACTCTTAATACCTCAGTCTTTATTTCAAAAAAGTCATGATTTCTTTTCTTTCATCAAAATGTAAGAGAAACGGCCTGTTTGGAAGTAGTCTCTGACAGCGAAAGCAAGCAGCTCCAAGTCGAGAGCAGATACGTTTCTCTTTTTATTGCTTTTGAACTCCTTTGTAGAGATGTGAAACGACCTTTGAAGCTTATGTGTTCTCACGGAGAGATGGGTAGTACTTGTCACGCACTACCGTTAATTATGGGAAGCATTTGAATTTCTCAACTATTGTCGACACTGTTTCAGGCTGAAGGACATGAAAATATTGGGGGCATGGAGCACACAGAATTATTAGGCATTTAAAGTTGAGGGAAATAATATTGTTCTATTTGTACTTAACTATGTAAAATTCATCTGCCACTTTTCACCCATATTATCTTCCCTTGTACAAAGATATCAGCTATATCCTTCAAGGTAAATTACTTGGAAGTCCTGAAGTTATCATAATAAGCTCACAGATTTTAAGAAAACGTGTACTGACTACTTGACATATAACCTCAGTGAGTCCTCAAGCACACCCAATGAGATACATAACAACACAGTCTCCATTTTAGAGATGTGAGAATCAAACCACAGGCATGTCAACTATTAAGTCAGTTATTAAAACTGTTAATTGTTGAGCCAGGGTTTAAATGTGTGCTCTTTACTTTCTTTCTTTCTAAATTAAAAGTTTTCCTTTACCTAGGAAGATGCACAGTAGCTAAGGACAATAAAAAGGACAAAAAATAAGAATTATTAGAATTATTGGCTATCATCCTAAATTAGGCCACATGAGCAATGTCTCATAAATTTTTTAAAGAAAATTAATAGTTCTACGTATTTATGTCAGTTAGCTTCTGCTAGATAACAAAGAATCCCATACCTAGCAGCTTAATAAAAAGTGATTTACTTACTGGTGATTTTTTAGATAATCTATTTGAGCTCAAGTCAGTGAGAGTAATCCCTCTGGATTTCTCTGGACGCAGTTATGGTTACTGATTAGCTCCTGAACTAGTACCTGGCTATGTTATCCTGACCTATGGTAGCTTCTAGTCTGGGGTGACTTGTCCGTGTTGCTTGTGCTCTGTCGCCTGTAGAAGCCTAGACTACACTAGATACAGAGTAAAAGTGAGGTTAGCTTCAGCAGAGGCCATGGAGGTAGTTTAAAGCTAACCTTTGGACCTGGACTATATCACTTACCCTGCTTTCTATGGCTGAAGCAAGGAACATGACCATCAAACCACAAGAAGTCAGGAAATGTCCTTTATGTCTTGATAGGAGATGATGGGGAGCTGTCACATTGCAAGGAATACAATAAGGGGGGCAGAAGCCATATTGGGCAGAACGAATTGTCATGATCAGCTTTACCTGTCAGGCATTTAAAAAGTGATCGGACAACATAAATTTCATCAAAATCTGTTTTGTTCTTATGGGAGTTAGAGTAGGTTAAGCGTTCTCTCAGTGCACAAATGTATGTTATCAGGAAAGTCAAAAAATACTGTCACTCTCTTAGGACTTGAGTTTGAGACAGAAGTTTATCAAACTGTGATTACAGATAACTGTGAAATAATAGCTATTTCATATTTGATTTACATTTCTCCATAATGTTACCTCAGGCGTTAGCACATGAAACCAAATTTACTAGCATTTCAGTTTATCTATTCCAAAGAGTGTGTACCTATTAGGAAAGTTCCCCTGGCCCAGTTGTACTAACTTTCTCACCAAGGAATGAGTCTTCTTCCGTGAGTTTGTTCTAATTGGGCTAGTCACTGTATTATCATTAATTAGCAAATTCATCTCCCAATTCAGTCAGGATTGGGTGCGTAGGGAATTTAATTAATCTATCAATGAATTTAATTTTTTATTAGATTCTTTGTTTCTCTCTCTTTCTCATATCAGAAATCTTATTTGAACCTGTTAGCTCATGTTTTTATTAAGAAGACAAATAATCAGGCTATGACTTCCAAAAACACTATGCAAGTAAAGTAAAATATCATTGTTTCATTTTCAAATAATTTTCAAGTAGGTAAGTGCTTGTACTATTTCCTTGAATAGAACGAAGATGTTACCTTCCTCTACTTGGGGAAGCAATGTTTCATAGTAAATGTAGCAATAGCTGGATATATAAATGCGTACTATTTATAGCGTACAAACAAAGGGTATCACTGTCTGAGAATGCTGTTCAATGTAGCTAATCTCAAAAGCAATTAATGTTCACATTCTTTACCGCTCTATAGTAGGCTTGTTTGTCTGAGGGTTTTATTGAAACAAATACACTTAATTAAACTCTTTTCAGCATTTGGGCAAAGACACAATTTAAAGTGTGAGAGGCTGGGGAAATAGCTCAGTGGCAACCATGAGGTCCTGAGTTCTATTCCCGGTACCAAAAATACATAACTAAATAAATAATATGGTGCCGTAGTCTGCCTCAAAGAGAAAGAGAAGCAGAGAATCTGGAGAACAACTTTTTCCTAGTGTGGCCCCTTGCCCTAAAGATGTGACCAATTTCAGGTAGCAAAGAACAGATGTCAGATTCCCGCTCACCCACTTCCTAGTGCGGGCAGGCACACAGCACACGCCGTGTTCCTTCAGTGATACAGAGGGGAAAGAAACTCCCAACCTGCTACGTGTCTGGAAGGAGTTTGTGTTCTCTAAAATTGAAGAATAAATTTTAGGAACATCAGAGGTTAAAGGCAAAATGTGTTTATGGAGAGAAAGTTTCTGTCTGAGAGAGACAGAAGGGGTCCTGAGTGGGTTGCCCAACACTGTCATTTCTAGGGACATTCATAGAGAAAAATCACAAAATGAGGCAGGTCTAAAGTGGGGAAAACATGGGACCTCGCAAGGTGGGCATGAGCAGGGACAGAACTATGGCCAACCAATAATATTAACTGTTCAGGTAAAATTGATTAAACCAGGGACAAATGAGGAAGTGAGTCACTTAGCAAGTGGGAATGCATACAGAGCAAGAGCTCTTCAGGTAGGGAGTTGGGTTAGTGCCTCCTGGCTTCCTCAGGGTGATAGAGAACTATTTAGAATCTCAATCCCTGATGTTTATCCTTAGCAAGTTTTGTGGGTGCAGTTTTTTTTTTTTTTTGTCTTTTGTCTTGAGAGCGGGCTCACAGCGGGAGGTATCTATCCTCCAAGGCTGCAAGGTATCTGGCCTTCTACACTGGCTCCTTCCTGCGCCCAGCCCTGTCTGACTGCCTGTAATATTTTATCTAACTCAGTTGCCTGTAACAATACTAATGAGAAATTTGCAAATCATGAGTTGTTATGCAAAGGAATCAGAGTAGTACAGTGAGTCAGAGTAGTGTTTTAAGACAGTAAGATTCAGTTTTACTCTATATTCCTAGCTAGTTGCATGTTTAATTTTTTTTCTTGTGAAAATGAAGGGCTCAAAATTTTCTCAGGATCACCCTAGTCATCTGCTTCTGTAAATCCTGGAATATGATTTTTATCATGGTCTTCATGTATCCAGGTTTCTCAATCAACATAACTACAGGCTGACATACTTGACCTAAACTATTTGTTTCCTTCTGTGTAATTTTTTCCTACCTGCCGTGTAAATATATGGTGCACATATAGGACAAACAGGTATAAAATGAGAAAGCAGTGTTCCTTCCTTGTCCACTGACGCTAGAAATTGCATAAATTGACACAATGCAATATCCTGACTTATGTCCTGACACATTTAATAAAAAATATGTCCTGACACATTTACATCGAAAGAACCAAGTTGTCAGGAACTTAGCCCTTAGTTTATAAGACTGACCTCAAATTTATTGTACTTGATGACCCTGAAAAGTTCATTTTTTCACAAGGATTTCAGTCTGTTTTTGTGGCAAACCTTTTGTTAAACAGTTTTCATATTTCCATGCCAAAATATCTTAATATTTTGCTTCTGACCCTATAATTAATTAACCAAAGAAACAGCAAAAGAGGATAGATGTAATGTCATAAATATAAGTTTGAAAATAACCATCAATATTTCTGTAATAACTCAAAACACATTACTGTACTATTGGATACTGTGTTTTTCAAGTATATATTCTCAAATGAATATTTAATGTTCATTCCTGTTCTTTATCAAAAAAAAAGAGAAGAAAACCAAACATGTCAGATAAAAATCTGTAGCAAATCTCTTCCAAATGTATTTTAATTCTTGTTAAAGGAGCCTATTTTGTCTAATTTCCTGCACTTCACAGCTCTTTGAACTCATACCTCACTAAGCAAGTCAAATAATCTCTTGTTCTCTTCTAAAGTCAAGATTTCTCTTATGCTATCAGATAAGAATAATATGCAGTTACCATCATTGAGAATTGGTCACTAATTTATTATCTCCAGTCACACAATAGGAACCTGAGGAGGAATGAAATATCAAGTCCTGCTGGGGTTTTTATTGATTGTATGTTTTTCACTTGTTTTTTTAGTCATACATGAAGTAAATATAAGAAAACACTTATTGCAAAGCACTATATAACAGGTGATAACCTGTTATTATTATGAATCTTGAAAACTTGGCCTCATTCTTACCAATTCTAAGTATCTTACTTTAAATGCAGCAGATTGGTGGGAGAATGGAAGCCAGGGCAATGTGACTCACACACTGACTCCCCATGAGTGTTGGGGCCTTGCTGCTGTTCTGTGGCTGCACCACCGGGTCTTGAAAAGTTGTTTCACCCTCCCTCTTGCTGCCTGGTGGCCAGAGCCAGCTCATTCACACACAGTGCTCAGAAGCCCCATTTTTAGCCCTCACCCACGAACTATGATACAGCCAGCTTTTGCTCCACCCCAACCCAAACAGGCTATAAACTTTTACAGAGCCATGTGAGCCAAGGGTCTCTCGCCTAGGGAACACAGCCTTCTACTGACACCAAAGAGCTTGACTCTGACGTCAGATCTGGGTCTCAGTCTAGAGACCCAGAATTAAGATGTCTCAGTTTCCTCATCTACTTAACAGAGAAATGACTTGCAATTTTCCTGTGCATGTTACAGATAATGAATTTTAAAATCATTCCCACAGGCTGGGGGCTACATTGTCACCTCTTATAAATTCACAACTTGACTGATTTTTTCTATTGAGCGCAACATTCAGAATCCATGCAGAGTGGAAAGACAGCAACAGAGATGTTGCTTAGAAAAACATTGTGATCCCAGTGTAAGTGGAGGCTACAAACTAGTCAAGCCTGCATCTTATTAATATAATCTACACCAAGATGAACATGCAAATGTTCTTATTTTCAGAAATGTCTAACACTTAGACCTACTTTTGGACTATAAATCAGTAACCTCAGGCATATTTATATAAAAATCAAACACCAGCTGTGTCTTTGTGAATGAAGTCTCTTCATATCCTGTTTCAAAATTATAGGAAACTGAAGAGAAGTAGAAATCATAATAAACGAGAATCTGTGTGCTAATGATATAGGGAAACAAAACTCCCAACCTACTATATGTCCAGTATAAGTTCGTGCCTTCTAAAACCAAAGAATGAATTTTAGGAAAGGAGGTTAAGCACAGGATATATTTATTGAGAGAAAGAAATCTTCTGTCTAAGAGAGAGTGAGATAGAAGGTGTCCCAAGTGGGTTACCAAAGACTCTGTCTTTTCTAGGGACTTTTGTAGAGAAAAAACGCAAAGCGAGGGAGGTCTAAGGTGGGGAAAACATGGGAACTCTCAAGGCAGGTGGACATGAGGTGGGACAGAACTGTGGTCAACCAGTAAGATTAATTGCTCAGGTAAAACTGATTAAATCTGAGACAAATGAGGAAGTGAGTCATGTAGCAGGTGGGCATGCTTAAACAGCAGTGACTCTTCCTTTAGGGAATTGATGGTGACTCCTGACTTCCTCAGGGTGATAGAGACCTATTTAGAATATCAGTCCTTAGGATGAGGGTGCATTTGTTTGATGTTTTGTCTTGAGGCCTGGTGCACAGCAGAGGTGACTGTCTCCCCCACAGTTGCAAGGTATCTGGGCTTCTGCACTGGGTCCTTGGAGAGCCCAGCCCTGTCTGACTACCTATAATATTTCTTTCTAACTCAGTCACCTGTAACACTAACTGCAGACCACAGTAAATGCAGAGGTTTGTCTTTCTTTGACAGGGTGTGGCAAAAGTCCTTCAGTCCATAAAGTCACAGTCTATCCCAGGACAAATGACCTAATATCTCAGCCCTCTATTTCTTCCTCTGTTTAGTGGATATATTGAAACTTACATAAAGGTCCTGTGAGCAGTAAAGGAGATACTTGCTAGTGCCTGGCATAGACATGACAGGGCTTTGTAAATCCAAACAGTTAGGGATAGTTACTGTTTAAATACAGGATAACATTTCTCTCTGTGAAACTGAAACATAAGCATGTGATAATGGCTCTGTATTGAATTTTGACTCTGATTTGGATTCTATCAGAGAACATGAAATACACATAAAATTCTCGTATTTCAGGCTGCTGAGAATCCCAAAAGTCCTGCTTCATAAGTGGGTCTCCAGTGAACTGAAATTGCTTGCTAAGGTCAGACTACCAAAGCCCCTTTCCTCCTATAAAATGGAAGGAACTAGATATTTTCAGCGAGATAGCATAGCTGCTAGATAATTTAAAAGATAGGTAGTGGGTTCTGCTCTTTAACTTCATACAAACCAAAATCAAACTAGCTACTCACATTGTGTTCAACGCCTACTTGGATAAATGATAGAGAAAAAACTGTTTGAGGCTGAATCTTTCACGAGGTAGAAGAGGTAAAGAGGATGGAATTTTTTTGGGGGGGAGGCTATCAAGACAACATTTTTTAAGACAAAAACATGCAGAATCTCAGTGTACCCTATAATTCCACAGCCCCAGCTCTTGCTGCTCAGATAAGTTCAGATCTGCTCGTTAAACGGTTTTGTGCAGGGTTTGCCATTCTTTTCCTCTGATATGGGCCTTGATAAAGTTCTATCCTTTTTGTGACCCTCCCACAGGCTCCTGTTGCAGCCCTTGGTAACAAGGGAGCTTGGCTTAAATTCTGCATTTTGAAGCTCAAGTGCCAGAGGCAGAGAATTTTCCTAAGAGACCTTTGGCGCCCCAACCTTTACAGCAGAGGTTCTCTGGCTCTCATTTGCATAAGAATCACCTGGGGGTACTGTTTAAAAATTCAGATTCCATGGCCTTGCCTACCCCTTACAATTTAGCAGGTTTGGGATACATTTCTGGACTTCATATTTTTATAAGCCTCACAACTTATGCTGATGCAGGGGCTCATTCTGGAAAAACACTACTTTACAGTACTTAAAAGTGCTGTTTTCTAAAATACGAGCTCAGGAAAAAGTATATGTAGAAGATACATGGTCCCATAGCCTAAATCAGCTCATGGGTACTATCATGTATCAAAAGCATTCTTGTATATTTGGGTCTTAAACTTCCTTTTCCTAATATTTTTGGGACTAGTAGAGTAATAGAGCAACAGGAACAATAATAAGAGCACGCCCTGGAAAAGTTTACTGCTTTTCAAACAGATACAGGAATTAGAGTGTAAAAGCTAAAGCAATGGAGAATTAGTGGTGGTGTTTACTAGCTATCTGACATTAAGGGCCCGTCTCAGGTACTCTGCTTCCTCCTAACTCTGTTAAGAGAGGAGCTACCTCTATGTAGCTGCAAGGACTCTTCCACTCACCTTTTCTCCAGCATCCTGTGCTTAGCAGGTGTGGAAACACATTGGTCCCATAACTTTTTCACACTGCTGAACTTGAAACACTACCTTGCTCTAAAAACACTAGGATTAGAATATAATTTCAAGCATAAGTGGGAGGTGTACTGAGCCAGAACTCTTTACAGATCAATCTCCTATACTGACGCAGGGTCACAAAAAGAAGACTGTTTAATCACATTGATTTCTCCTTCCACTCAGCAGATGGAGGATGGAGACTAATTATCAGCTAGGCTCAGAAAAGCCCCTCTTCCCTGGACATGGCTAAGTAATAGCGCCTCCCTCCCACGTTCCAGCTCCTTTCATTTTAAACCACATGACCACTATCACCCTCTGTCTTCCAAAACCTGTTCAGAAATTCTGCACTGCTCTCTAATATGAGAAGTGTATGATTTAGATACAATAACTAAAGGGGAAGAATTGTAATTCTTTTGAGGATGTTTAAGGTTTGAATTTATATTCTTGATCATTAAAAATAAAACTACTTCAGTATTTGTATAGGCAACAAAGTGGAGAGAAACAGAGTCCATATTTTTTTTTTTTTGCAAAAAGACTCCATGTTAGTTAACTATGGCTACCACAGACTGAGGGACTTAGACAATAGAAACAGTATCTCCCAGTCCTGGTGGGTAGAGGTCCACAATCAAGACATTAGCAAAGTCATTCTCCCTGGCAACATGCTGCTGAAGGACCTGTTTTTTTTTTTTAGACCCCTCTTCTAGCTTTTGAGGCAACAAAACAATGTTCTTCATGTAGCATCCTCCTTTTTTTCAGGTCTGTGCCCCAATTTTCCTCTCTCTATGTGACACTAGTCATAATAATTGAGATTCTCACCCTGCTCCAGTGCAACCTCACCTAACCTCATTGTACTCACAATGACCAATATTTCTCTTACGGCCACATTCTGAGGTACTAAGGGTCACTTTTTTCTCCTGAAAAATAAACCAAATTTAACAATCTACTTTGCAGAAATGTTCAGTGAATACCAACAGGGCAACAGAGTTCAATATGTAGGATTTACACATGACCTTCATCATATACATAGGGAGGGGGCCACCCTTCAATCTGTAAGAAATCCTTACGAGCAAACTTATAGAGTATCTGGTTAGATCTGACTTTTATGTTTCACAAAGTCAAAATGACTTTCACCTAAAATTTTTTCTTAAAACAAATACTACCTGGTGACTACTATTTCCATAAATTTCTGAATGAGGCCCATGGAAATGTATTTTTTCAAAGACTTATATCAATAAAGAGCTAAAAAGAAAAAACCCACTTGACATCATGAACAAGAAGAGCCAATCAGCCCCTGCCCCATGCCATAAGCAAATGGCTGACCTGGAGAAACACAAGCTTCAATGATAGCTGTTGAGGTAAAATACAATTTAATGCTTGTAGTGTTTAATGTTTCACTGACTTTGCAGGTCTAAAACTGGTAGTCTGATCATATATTCAGAGGATAACAATACACAATGTAGCATCTAGAGGGGATCTCCCTCTGGAGGTGGTGG
>PVJX010005606.1:0-70249 GCA_004027295.1 Dolichotis patagonum | reverse complement strand
ACAGCTATTTCAACGATAAGATATATTACAGTATCCCTTTTGGATTTACTCTTATCTTGTGGAAGTCCTTTATTGCCTGCATTGTTTTGATTGATTGGTCTATTCCGTTCTGTTTTGTTTGATTTTTACTATATCTGAAGGTATCTGCAGCTATTTTGAAGATAACAAGGAACCTTATGGTAACCATTGTTGATTTCCTATTGTTTTAAAGTCCTGTATCACTTATACTGGATTGTTTTGATTGGCTTTATTCTGTTTTATTTTGCTTGGTTTTATTCTCTTTAAAATAAAAGTAAAAAAATAAAAAAACCCTTTACATAGAAAAAAAAATGAATAGGAGCATATAATATTCAACACCTACATGGTCATGACTTTGTGTAAGGATTGACACTTCAGTATTTTCCCAAAACTCTGAAAATTATTTTAAAATAAGCAGTTTGTCCATCTTTAAGTGGGCTTAAGAAACTAATGAAACAAATGCTTCATGACTAAAATCACCAAAATTTATTTCTCAAAACCATGAAAGAAAAGTAAGCTGAGTTATTATTTGTGAAAACTGACATTTAAATCAGAAACCAGGTTAGACTAAAAATATAACAGACACTACTAGAGAATGGTTAGTACACTCACATGTACATCAATTTTACAATTTTACTTTTATACTAATTTTATATGACATGATCATGATTGAATCCCATGTGCTGTATTCTGAAACTCTGTTTGCATTCACTGAAAATTTTTGCAAAGCAGATTATTTAAATTGATTTATCTTTCTAAAGAAAAAAGTAAGGACAGTGCAGACTGATACTACTTAACAAGATATTGTGATTAATAAGAGCAAAGCTTTTACAATGAAGCTTGAAGGCACAAGTTTAAATTGGTTAATAGTCAAGGGTATGATTAAAAACTTGTTCATTTGCATTAATTAAACAGCCATTGAATATCATTATTTTATATTGAGAACTATTAGAAGAGTCACTCAATATAAAGCAACCTGAATTAAAACTCAAGATCTTTCTAGTTTTTGATGCTGTGTTTTCTTTATCTAGTGATATGGTTTGTTTTGCTTTCTCAGTCATTTTCTGCCTAATTCTAGTTACGTAATTCTCTGTGTCTGAGTTTTTGTCACAAACAAAATAGAAATATTCAGCTATCACCAGTCTTGTGAAGATGAATGAACAAATAAAGCACTTGTAGACCTGTCATCATCAGTGTAAACCAGAACCTCATTCACATTCTGGATCAAATATGCTCTTTCCTAGGGTTCATATAGTCTATGAAGTAAGCCCAGATATACAACCAGGGAAATATGCAAAGGGAAACTCCAGACTGTACTTGGTACAGAGTAGTAATCCAAGAAGCAGAGTTGAGGAAAGGCTTTATTACTTTTATCTCAGGAGAACTTGTCTCTAGTCCCATAGACATACTAAGAAATGACTGCAAAGTAAAAACCAAGAAATATCTAATAAAATTTCCAAATAAGGCATCTTCTGATGGTTCTGCATTTCATCTACTTCTCAATTCACATTTGTCGATTCATGATGTTCTGTCTGGAGGGACCTTTGCCTTTAATTTATATTCAACTTTCCCATGAGTGACGGATAAGCTAGGCTCATCCCCCCTACTAAGCACCACTGCTCACTCAAACGGGACACCACAGCATCACTCTGCAGTTTCACTGAGATGACCAACAAGGTTTTCACCATCTTAATGAGGAAAATACAACACAGCACATGCTAAATCAAATTCATCAAATATTTACTTCAATTGATTAGCTTAGAGTGAGTTTATATGCATAAAAAATTTGTACTTCGTGAGAGTCAGCTTCTGAAATAGAGATGCAAACTGAAGGGCAAAAAAAAAAAGAAGTCAAGTGTGTTCTAAGTATGTCCCTCCCTTTATTGAGTGTACACTTAGGTCTAGAGAAACAAACACATACACTGCAGTGATGTCTTCACATTGCATCATGGTTTCTTAACCATGAATCCTTGGGAATTTAGCCTTTTCTCCTAGGATATCACTCTCCTCCATAAATTGTTCCATTGAGAAAAATGAAAAATGGCTCGATCAACACAACTGATACCTTCTGCATTGCAAACCGTACTAAAGAAATAGAAAACCTAAATGATTATACATTCCATGACTCCAAGACCCACATATTTGCCATAGTCCTGCTATTACTGATACTTTCCACCCTGGTAAAGTAGAAGATACAATGGCAAGGTATCCAGAGCCACAGTATAAAGCCCAGCTTTACAATATGCTGACTAGTCTTGGTAACTCACTACATGTCTTAGAATTGAAACCTCATCTATCAAACAGTGGAACTAGTTTCCTGTCTATCTCCAAAGATTGCGGTAATTAGAAGAGACACTAATGATGCAGTGTATTGAGGATTTTGTAGTTAACAAAGCATTATTGACTGTATTATTTCATTTGATGCTCACATCTACATTGTCAGTAAAGTATCATAATTATTACCATTTTCTTACAAAGTCCTTCCAAACAGAAAGGTACTACATGAATCCTTCTACTGTAAAAAGAAATCAGTGCTGTTGAAGGTAACAGAAAGAAAATTGTTGGTATGTAAAATCCTTCCACCATATGAAGGGAAAATAATGTAATAAAATAAGGGAAAATAATGTAATAAAATAATTAGGGCCAAATGTGCTTTGTCTGCTTTACCTTAAGTAGCTCATTGTGTAAGGTGCCAACCCAAGGAGAAAAGTGGTCTGAAGCTAGGTCACACTGCTGTCGCTCTGTCACAACCTGGGTCAGAGTTTATTCTAAATTACACACAGTTGCCACAGATCAGTGGGGGCCTAGGTTAATGGATCAAGAAAGAATAATTACTATAACAACTATGGATGCTTAAAAGTTCAGCTATCCTGTTCCATAACATGGTGGGTTTTTCTCAAAAATTTTATTGTTATTATTTAACTCTGGATAGGTTAGGTGATAAGCCATAACAAACAATGCCAAGATCTTGGTGACTTATCAGAACAAAAGTTTATTTGTCACTCAAGCCACGTGTTTATCCCAAGTTGGATCTTCCTTACCTCCATTTCTGTTGTTCCAGAATTCAGGCTGATGATGTCACTATTATCATAGAAAATACCATCCCCGACCCTGAGAACATTCTGGAAGGCCACTCAACAGCAAGTAAAGAGTCTGGGTTGGAATTAACGTACATCATTGTTATGATTTATATCAGGTGCCCCCTAAAGCCTATGCACTCATAGGTGGGACTTTGGGAGATAATTGGTTCATAGGGGTGTGATAACTAAATGTGAATTGGGAAGTGAAGCCTGGTTGGAAGAGGTGAGTCACTAGGGCTATGGCCTGGAAGGGTCTGTCTCCCTCCCTCTTCCCTTGATCTTGCTCTCTGCTTCCTATCTGCCACACTATGAGCTGATTCTCCTCTGCCACGTCACTATATCTTGGAGCCAGCAGACTCTGGAGTAAAATCTCTGCAAACGGTGAGCCAAAATAAACCTTTTGTTCTTTAAATTGTGTCAGGTATTTTTGACACATCAATGAGAAAGTAACTCATCGAAAGTAGACATGCACTTCACTCTCGATTCCTCAGTGACCCAGCTACAAGAAGCCAAAGAATATAGTGCAACAACCTTTTCAAAGTGGTGAGAACAGAAATATTTTGCAGGTAGTATGCATGAGCTATAAAAGGGTTCTAGGAGTTTTCTTTGTAAGTTCACTGAGTGATCCATTGGACAAGGTTGCCAAAAGAGGAAGAGTAGAATACAAAACCAAAGAAAAGAACAATGCTGTTCCTAATGACTGCTGCATTTATATTTAGAACATAAATCTTTAGGGACTGACTAGTCTTCTAGGGATGGCTGCATTGTCAGTTCTGGGTTACACACTTACTGTGAAGAAATGATGAGTCAAACTTTGTCACATTAGAAATGTTATTAGTATACTTTTCACCCATAGAAATAAGTATGCTTAATATTCTACATTAACTGTATCAAGAAATATGGAAACCTTATGAAGAAGTGTTTTCATAGTGAGGGCTTCATCTGAAAAACAACTCCCTAGAAATAATTGCCTTTACATGAAAAAAAAATTTTTTTATACCAGGGATTGAACTCACAACCTTACATTTTACCAGGCAAGCACTTGAGCCACTGAGCTAAATCGCCAGCCCTACATGAAATTTTTTTGTCCTTAGCTAGAATGATAGATGTGCACTAGCATGAGACAGGTGGAATATTCTGTAACCTTGGTGTCCAAACAAGGGAGACTGCTCCCCAGGAGGTGAAAATATCTCACAATGAAACTTCCTTGAAAATGAAGATGCCTTTATTTTTACTGTGCATGTGCATATAGAGTAGACAATACCCTCCACTCCTGGAAAGACTGACAGCTTGGAGCCATTGCAGGCTCACGTGGGGTCTGCAGAATATACTCTCTAGCACACATACATTCTCTTTGGTTTAAAAAGAAGAGTCTAGACAGATGAGTTTAAAATGGGATTTTCCAAAATGCTGTTAACAACTTTGGGAGGAGCAGCAGGCAGGTATAAATGCTGGCCATGGGGGTTACTTACACGTAATGTGCTAAAATGAGAAGTGTTTCCAGAATTGCTTCCCTGCTGTATTACTGGAAAGCTAAAGTCTAAATATGGTGATGTGAAACACTACTATATCTGGTGGGAACTGCATATACTTTGTTTTACAATCCTGCAGAGGAAAAATATTTTGGCAGTTGAATAAGAATTTGGAAGAATACAGATTCATACCTACGTCAGTCAGAATTATGCTCATGAAATGGTGCTTATCCCAAATGCAAATGTGTTTGATATATTGTTATTTAACATACATTTATATATTGCTTTCATTAAATTTTCCTTATTGTTTCTAAGTGTTATTTGCCTTTAGTGGAATAATCTTATTTTTATTATCTCAGAATGACAAGATGGGGAATAATTATATCAGGAATGAGCTGGATTTGTAGGTACTTATTATCCAACACATACAAAGCTGTAGAAAGCCCTTGGTTTTCAAGGCTGTTTTATATGGGAACATCATGGAACTATTCATTGGTTATCAAAGGCTATTACATATAGAACTAACATGGAAATATTTATTGGTACTTGTTTTAATTTTGGCATCCAACTTTTAATTTTTTAATTCCCATTTGCCAGTTGCTGTATTAAGCATGATAACCACTTGAAACATGCAGCTAGAATAGGAGAAAAAAACCTATAGAAACCAAGAGGATTTTAATTACAAACTCTACTTCAGCAAAATTGCCAGTAACAGGAGTGTGGTTGTGCAAGTATTCCAATTCAAGCAGGGCGTTGCACAAAACGTATTTTGCACATGTATTTGCAATTGGATAATTTTCCCTTCCCTGCTAATAAAGTTAGAAGAATGACCGCATTGACTTCCAAACCACCAGGCCCTTTGTATCTTTGCTATTCCACACCCATGTGAGAAGCAGAGATAAAAAGAATGCTGGGATAATCCAGGTTAAAAGGCATGAAGACAAAAGATGACAGTAACTCACAGATGGAGCAGCATGACTCTTAACCCAACTCACTTGAAAACCAGCCATTGCAGAAGGGCCTTCAAGATCGGATGACAGCTGTGTCAGAATTCTTGGGGACACAGTCTGTGATCTCTGGTCTAGGATGGAAAATGCCCAAGTCACTATCACTAGTAAGTGAGTGGGAATCCTGGAGCGATGTGATGGCATGGAAAGAGCCTGAGGTTTGGATTTGAGCAGGGGTGGCTATCTGGGCCCTTAGCTTTTCTGAGCTTCCTTTTCCTCCATGGTAAAGCTATGTATGTAAATTTTTTTTCTTCATCAGCTCACTAGGAGTGAGTGAGTTGCCATATATAAAAAAGCCTAAAAACACTCATTCCCTTCCTTAATTATCTACATGAAGGAATCCTAGAATCAGTCTTTTCATTTTGTAAGTCCTACCCAACACCACAAGACCTAGGGTGGCATTTATTGGACTCCTTGGACCCAGAAAAGGCTTTTCCCATGATCTTCCCCACTCCCTATAGGTGTCCCACAAGAAAAGATGGCGAAAGTGTAGGTCTAACCAAGGCCACGTGAGGAATCTGCCCAACCTTGTGGTGTTACAATTGTGGACTTGATGGATGGAAATGGATAGTCTCATTCTTGATTCTAGAAACCACCTATGCCAAGAAGACTGTTTCTCCTTATCCTTAGGGTTCCTTAAATGGCACATGATCACTAAATCACCAAACCTTGAATTTATGTCTCATCACCCAGTCTACTGCAAGTGGATTCCCTCAAAATAGTAGGGGTTCCATCTGTCCAGTAGCTGGGTATCCATGGGCTACCTATTTCCATTCTTTGGACCTCAATCATCAGACTCATCTCAGATGACTGGCAAGAGAATCACCATTATTGTAGATGAGATAAAAATAGTTAACTTTTAGAAGTGTCTTTTGTATCTGCCATTACAATAGCAAATTTCACTCAACCTCACAACAGCACAGTGAGGGAAATATTATCTACCACATATTTCAGATAAGGAATCTGAAGTTAGAGAAGGCCAGACTTAGAAGAAAAAGAGGTGTGAAGATCCTCCTAGCATGTGAGATACTACTAGCTGTGTCTCCATAGCTATGTTATTGGAAGGATCACTAATACATTGGCCAGCACTATGCCTCCTAAAGCCCCAGACAAGGATTGGAGCATAGGAGGTGGTCAGTAATGTTCAATCATTTGTTAAATGAGTGAGTGATAATACTGTGTTCATTCTGTTACATGAACCCTACAGACAAGTCCAGGGACCCTTAATCCAGCAGTAATCAGTCACTATTTGTAAAGGCGGTTCACCATTGTGAAGCCAAGGAGAATCCAATCATAAGAACCAAGGAAATAGTGCTAAGCAGTCAATTAAAACTATAGCCCTGGCTGACGGCTTTGGGGGCACTATTTCTAAAGAGACAAGTTCAGAAACATATGGCAGGGCATGCCATTGGCTCCCTGATAAACCCAAAGAATAAGAAAGGAACCAGAAGTAAATTTATTTCTAATTAACTATATACAGAAAGGTTTTCACCCACCAAGATACAAAGGGCAACTTAATAGGCATGAGGATATTAAAAATTAATATTAAATGCGATTATCAGAGGGTTTGCTTATTTTACTATTATTAAAAATGCACAGATTGGATGAAACATTTTCAGCCTGAAACAGATCTCAGAAAATGACTTTTTTATCGTTAAAATGAAAGCTAAGCAAACTGACAGTAAACGATCTTTCCCTATGATCCGTTTCTCCTAAACTCGGGGTCAGAAAAATAAATGTCGGAGGAAATAGTACATTTTTTTAAATAAAGCAAAACAGAAATGATGTGGCCTGGCTATTACCATGAAAAAAAAAATAGGTCCTCTTTTGACTATTTCTATAACTGACCCTTCATTTTAATAAAATAAAAAGTTTCAGAACCTTTTGTTTAAATCTAAAAAGACCCTACAGGAAAATTTCTAAAGGCCAAATGGCAACTGTATGCCTCTAATGTGAATTAACAAGAGCTGGCTATTTTGAGAAAACAAAACAGGAGAAGTTTTAGCTGTGGTGAATAAAGAATATTTAAAACAACACCAGAAAGTGTATTTTGTAAGAAAGCAGAGATGTCCATGCTGGACGTATTTCTTTACCAAGAGGTGGCAAGGGCTTGTTTAAAACCTGCTTCTCATGGCTTGACTGACTAAGCCATTCATTCCTAAAAATACTCCTTTCACATGTCTGTGTTTAGCTTACTTCTCACTTTAAATTTAAACAGGAACCAATAGAACTGCAAGGTATTTGCTTTCTTCAACCTAATGTTTTTAGGAAAGGAGGAAGGCAAACCATCCCGCGACGCCCTGGCCCTCATGCACACGCCTAGCACACGCACCAGGGCTTGGAAGGGCTTCTGTCCCCCCCATGCTGGGACCAACGGCAACATTCACAGACCCTGCTTTGAGCCAGTGTTTGCTTTAGACTTTACACACTTTTTTAAAAGAGCAGAAATTATATTTTAGCCAAAAAGAAATCACCCTACTTCTGGAATTTTTTGCTTGCTTATTTTTATTAAAGGAATGTGTAGGTTGGAACCTTATCTAGACTTATCAGTATGGCTAGCTCTGTATCTTTCCTTTTTTTTTTTTTTTTTTTTTTTGCCTATTTGATAAATAGTGAGCATGAAAAGCTTATGGTTTTTTCTTCAACCACCATACATTTTTTTAAAAATTGTGTAATGGACCATGAATTTGCATGAGTGGCCACCTGCTCCAGAAAAAGGGCCCTGCAAGAACATCCGTGCATTTTATGTGTCTCAAGTAACTGTCTCTGTGCCAAGGTGGACGCTTTGGAGAAATAGAAAGGACTTTGCTGACTGCCCGGTGCTTACAAATCTTGGCTTAAAGAGTAGATGGGTCAAGCACTAGTACATGTAACCAAGAGATTTAACTATGGTCAATGAAAATACCACATTTTAAAACCTATCGGAACTCACAATAACTGATTTTATGATTCTTTTTTTATGGGACCAAGAAATATAGTAATGACTTATGTAAGGGGTCAGGCTCACCTAATTCAAATTTCCTTTCAAAGCTCTGTAAGATATAAATATGTACCACAATTTACTCAGCCATTGTCATCTTGAAAATTTGCAAGAAAACATGAGTATGAGAAATTTCCCGACACTCATGAGTGTTAGAAGATCTGGCTCTATAAACAAACCTTTTCTGGGTAGAGAAAACTATGCAAAGTCCAGCACCGATAAGGTATAATTTAACAGACCCAAATGTGGGGGGCCAAATACGGGGGCCACTCATCTTCCTCTCAAAGTCTTGTTTTGTAAAACAAAAAGCCAATGCCTGTGTCACCTCTTTTACATGCTCGCCGACTTCTCTAGCAGGGTTTCTTCCAGCACAGCAGAGAGATTTTAGGGCAGGAAGAAGCACTGTCATTGACGTGCGAGAGAGGACCAGAGGTGCTTGTCTGTGGCAAGAACAGGGTGAATCAGGAACGTGACCCACACAATTCTTCCCCCCCACACCCTGTAAGCCAGTGATGAGACGTTAATTTTACAAACAGGGAAACTGAGGCTGGGAAGTAGTTCAAAGCCAAGTGACGCATGATAAAGACAGCACTAAATGTTAGTAGGAGACATAGTAGACATCATATTTTATGAAGGGCCTTCTCTGTTTGCTTGTTTTCATATCTCTTTAGGGTCCCAGTGACATCACCTTAGTAAGACCCAGGTATGTCTAAAAGCAAGTAGAAAAGTACCTTGTCATTTGGCTATGTCAAGGAAGTTTGGATCTCTTTGGAGAACTTCTTTGTTTCTCCTAGCTTGTTTCATGGACAATGGAATCCAAACTGGCATTGGTCTAATAACGCTTCCATTCAAATGTTCTAGGAAAGTTTCTTTCCCTCCCAGGAAATTAACATGCTATAAACCAGAGACACTGGAAATAATGGATCTTTGTGGATGAAACCTGTATGTTAGCATTATGCTAAGAGAAATAAACCAACCCCCCAAAGACAGATAATGCCTGCAATGTCCGAAGTAGTCAGACTCATTGAAACTAGACAGTGGTGGTTGACAGGATTCATAAGGAGAGGGAAATGAGAAATTGTTCCTTGGATGTAGCATTTTGGTCATATAAGATGAGAAATTCTAGAGATTTTCTGTACCCCAATGTGCATATGTATTTGCCAGTTCTATCAATACCATAAAATTGTTGAGGACAGATTCATGTTATGTATTTTTAACATAATATTTTTTTAAAAGTACACGATAGCATAACTAATCTTGAAGACAGCTGGACAAGTGTATGAAAACCATGTTGAAATGGAGATGCAAGCATGAGCTAGGAAGCATTATGCCTCAGTGGTTCTAGGTTCTCCAGCTGTGTTGAACATCAAGTCAGGCAGGATGAACGAATGTAAGAGTTTTGTAACCATCTGTATGGGGGTGGAGCAGTCACCTTTCTGCTGCTGGGACAAAATACCTGACACACACCATTTAAAGGTGAAAAGGTTTATTTTGGCTCATAGTTCAAGAGGTTTCAGTCCTTGCTTGGCTGGCTCCAAGCTAGAAGCATCAAGGCAAAAGGCTATGGAAGAGATAAATTGCTCATGTGCGAGCTAAGTGAAGAGAAGGGGAACAAGAGAGACAGAGGAAAAGAATGGACTCTGAAGCGTAACCCAAATGACCAACTTCCTCCAAGCTGGCGCCGCCTCCTCATAGCAAAATCAGCTATGAATCCATCAGTGAATCCATCTATAAATGGAATTAGTGTCCCCATGTGCTAATCATGTTCCAAAAGCCCCACCTCAAAATAAGACTTAAGGGCACATTTGGATTCAAACATAACAGAGGGCCTCTCACACTCACCTAAGACATTTCAGAACACCAATTCCCTAGACATCCTCCAAGAAAGCAAAATACCACTCGGTTTGTTGCTAAATGCCAACCATTCCCATTTAAACTGGCTTCCTTCCCCAGGGCCGAATGATCCATAAGGATCTCAGAGAACTTTAATAAGCACTACTACGTGAAGCCACAGGGGACAGACTTACAAGAAACAATTTGTATCTGTCAGAAACTCTGATTAGCCTATATGAATATTTCCTGATTATTCTCCAACTTCAGCTAAGATATTCTCCAGAACACCAAGATTCAAAAATCTTATTTGCATGTTCAAGTTCCCTGAAAATTCTCACACAGCAGCTTGCTTCATAATAATTTTTTGAGAATCTCTATTATTCTTTAGCCCCTTTTGTAAAATGGGAAAAGCAGTTAAGGTGGTGCACAACCAAAAGGACATGGGAGACTGCTCAGTTACAAAGGATTGGAGATGTGAAGGTCAGAGATGCACGGTGAATGCTGGAGATACAGTCATCTGTCGTCACTTGTCCCAGGCCTTCCTTTTTTTTATATTTTATTTTATTTTATTTTATTTTATTTTATTTTATTTTATAGAATAAAACAAAACAGGGCAGAACAAAGCACATCAGAACAGAACAACATAAGCAACACAGCACTTTGCAATAAGACAATATTGTACAATAGGACATTAACAGTAGCTATCATAATATCTCTTTCTCTGTTATAGTTGAGCATAGTTTCAAATACAATAATATCAAACATAACAAGATAGTATAAAACCATTCAAAAGAGTGAAAGAATTGCAGGGCATTCTGAACCAAATAACAGAGAATGATCAATGGCTGCTATAATATCTCATTTTCAATAAAAAATTTGTTTATACTATCACATATATTAAAATCCCAATAAAACACAACATGATAGAACCAACAGTAATAGAACAATAGAAGCATGGTAGGACTTCAAAGCAAGATGATATTAAATCAGCAATAGCTGCCATAATGTTTTGTTTGCTTCAAAACAGCTGTTCATACCATCACACATAATAAAGTGAAACAAAACAGAATAAAACCATGCCAACTGATGAATGAAAACATTGAAAGGCTTCAAAGCAATGAAATGGGGAATCGTGATTACCATAAAATCTTATATACTCTTACCAACTCTCATACTAGGGAGACTATATTGTATTTACACATGTGAGTTTGGTTTATTTCACTTATGAGTATGGACTCAAGTTGTGTCCATTTATTTATAAATCTCAATGTGATCATTCTTTATAGCTGAGTAGTACTCAATTGTATAAAAATGCCACAACTTTTTTATCCATTCCTCAGTTGATGGGCTCTTAGGTTGTTTCCAAGATCTGGTTATTACAAATTATGCTTCTATAAACTCCCATGCCTTCCTTAAGCAGAGAAGGAAACAGAGACCCTAAAAGCTAATTTCGTGCAATACTAATAGCAACTGAAACTGGGGATAATATTTGCTAAGGTGTTTACACTAGCTTGACTATGTTGACCCCTGGTTGTTTCTTATTAAACTATTAGTTTGGTTTTAAATTGTTCTCAGTTCTTGTTTATGGGAGAATTTAATAACTGATATCTATAGTAATAAGAGATATAATAATATTTATTTTCTCTGAGGATTTTAGAATGTGCTTTATCATTAATTAAGGAATCCTCCGAGTCCATCTATTAGGTTAGTAGAATTAACCCCACTTATAAGAGAAATGAAATTCTGGCTGATTAGGCAATTGAGCAGCACTGGGCCTGAGCTAAGGGGGACATTGGCTGTTCTATAAACCTGCGATCCACAAGGACATTATGATTTCCATCCTTAAATTAAACTCCACAAGTTGATATTTGAGCTAGTGCTTTGTACAAGGAGTATGAGAAGAGCTTGAAAATAAAGTGTTTAGACCAGGCCCCTCAAAGTGGGTAAGACAGCACCTGATGTCAGAAAGCACGCGTGAAACAGCTGGGGGAAACATGAAAACTGTGTGAAAGGCTCAAGGATAAAGCAGAGTCCACCTTACGAGAAAAGTGCTACGAAGGTTGAAGACTGTAAGAACATAAATCAAGATAGAGAAATCAGGAAGGTAACTTTGAGCTGGTTATTTAAGGACTAAAAACATCCCATTGGTCAGTCTTTTTCTCGTGTGTGTGAGACAAAACCGAGACAGACCACCTCTTTGCATCTTTGTTTTTCCCTAAGAACATGCAGAAAGCAAAAGCCCTTTTCCCATGCAGCTTTGGATATGCACGTAGCCTCAGGCAGGCATGGAAACAACTAGAAAAGAATGAAACTTGACAGCAAGGTTGGAAGCATCTTGTTCACAAGTATTTAAAGGCAAACCTGTTGCTCCAGCAATAAATGTTGAAGGGGTTAAAAGGACAGGTAACCAGATTCAAGAACCCACGTTGCCTGGGGGTCAGGGGTAGTGGTGGCTTCATTAGTGCCAGTGGACAAAGCAAGTCAAAGAAATGAGCTTGGCAAGAAGATGACCACAAAGAGAGATGTAAGTGGGACTTGATATGATGTAGAGCACTAGGAAAAAGAATCCAGTGTATGAAACAAAGTTTGTAGAGCCCATTCTTCTTTCCCTTCTTCTCTCCCTCCTTCCTTCCTTCCTTCCTTCCTTTCCTTTCCTCCCTTCCCACCTCCACTTCCCTTTTTCTTTCCTTTCCTTAAAAAATGCCTATGGAGTTAAAAAGAGGAGATAGCATATCAACAGAAATAAAACTAAGGATAGCAGATCAATCTCGATTCCTGGGAGGATGGAAGGGAGTGCAGTGGAGAAAGTAGGAAAAGCAAACCACAGCTTAAAAGGTGGGAAAATGTCTTTTTCCACAGATCATTCATTATGCTATATCAGAGCCTGTGTTTGGTTAAAATAAATATTGTTTTCACACGTTTTACTGCTCTTGAGTTAATAATGTGAATACAAACCCTAAACATTTATCACACACCAGATTTTACTAGCTCATGGTGTAAATGAAGATCTGGGAGTGGATTTTAGTATGATTCTATGCCTGGATTCTTCCACCTGTTTCCTCTTTTACAGATCTTTCTTGGTTTAATCATCTCCAGTTTATGGCCCATTGTGGAAATGGATTGGACCTGAAGCAGAATAGCATTATGAGAACTATTGCAGTGGAATCCTCAGCAGTGGTAGCGGGGAATACTAGTGTTAAACCAAAACTATTGAGATGTAGGGTGCTCTGAAATGAAAGGGTTTATTGAGCTGTTACAGAGGCTAGCTTGAAAGGGACAGGGTATGGGACATGTTCCACAAATGCCAGCAGGAAGTCTGGATAGAGGTTGTAAATGTGTCCTCCAGACCTAAAAGTCAAGAGCAGTTCTATAATGAAAGTTTGGGGAAGGAAAGCGTAAGTTATTTACACTGAACTTACATTGGCTTATGTAAATAAGGGAGGCAGGATGATGAGAAATGGGTAAGTTTGGAGATAGGAGAGCAGCCCATAAAGAGAACATGGTGGCTTCTGGATTGCCTGGAGTTAGCAATCTAGAAAGTTCACAGGAAAACAAGAGATAGGTGGTGGTAGTCCCAGGGGGTCAGGACACGAAGGATTATAAATCAAAATTGTAACATCAGTCAGGTAGTGTCTCTCCTGTTGGGTTTGACACTCAACTGTTAACTGATTGACTCCAATAGAGATAACTAATTTCTGCCTCTCCCACCCTCTGGCTTTTGTAATTAAATGTAAGGCATCTTGGAATTTTTCCCTCTCTCACTAAAACTCCACAGTATGCCACTGTCCCTGGCAAAGGAGAATTCTTTAGTTCTGTGCCCCCCCCCCCGCACACACTGAAACAAATTGAATTTGAGCGTAACTGTATCTGTGTTGACTTGCATAAAACACCATCACGGTTCAGAACAATCAAGCCCAAGAACAGATTACCACACAGAGATGATACTGGGAATTATCTAATTTGGAGAAATGAAGGAAAGCGAATTCTTCTTTCAGATATATTTAGACCATTGGAATCCTCAGCTGTGGTGACAGCGAATACTAGTGTTAAACCAAAGCTATTGAGGTGTAGAGTGCTCTGAAATGAAAGGGTTTAAAACCGAATTCTTCTTTCAGATATATTTAGACCAAGATCCCAGCGATGGGCAGCAGATGCTATAAAGTCATTATTTATGAAGCCATTCAGTGTGAGTTGTGAGTCTGTTTTTGTGAAAGGACAACTTTGTGGGAGTTGGATCCCCAAACTAAGAAGTCGGGAAAGACTTGCTACTTAAAATCAGTTGTTAGGGAATTCTGTACAATGCCTAGAACTGGAAGCCAAACAGTTTAGGGTACCAACCTGAAGCGTTTGGTCCTTGCTCCTACTTGGCTTCCCTCTCCAAAGATCAAAGGCTATGTGTCTTTGAAGCATCGTTAGTGGGAAGATGCATTTCGCGCAGGAGGCCTCTGGGACTGCTGCCCCACTTCTTAGGAAGTGATGCTCGCATGCTTCAAATAGAAACGACACTGAACAGCCAACCAATCCTGAAGCCAGAGAGTTAAAAACTGCAAGCTCAGAGTAGACTCAGTTTTTGGAAGTGTTCACAGTAAGGAGCTAAAAGGGCCAGCTGCTAGCAGAAGGGCATAATGTTGTCACCTGCAATGACATAGAGTCTGTGGGATCATGAATGATAAAATCTAGCCCTCTCCTGCCATCCTGAAGGATGCAAGACACAGGAAGAATAGGCTGGGTTTCTCCCTTCCACGTGTGCTTGCTGCTACACTACTCCCACAGTGAGTAAGCTTCAGAAACAGGCAGCTGCAGGGGCAGACCGGGAGCCCCTCTGCGCAGAGGAGAATGATGCCTCTCAGCATCCTCCGCTAAGGTCTGTTTGCTCACCACTGACCAGACAAACTAGGGAGGCCATTTGTTTTGAATGAAAATGAAAAAGCCTTTATTTAAAGCCAGCTTCAAGGAGATAGAGGGGCTTCACATCGCCACAAGTCACCATCTCACTGTGTCCGGGTGTATGCAAGGGCATTTTGTAGTGAGGAACAGAGCGGGTGGGAATGCAATGAACGGCACGTATCTCAGGCTGGCTTTGTCCCTGCTAACCCTTTTCTACCATGGAAGTAATCTGGACCCCAGCTTACCAGGGCCAGCGTCTGCGTATTCTGCCCATTCGTCTGGGCTGAGCGGAGGTGGTGGAGGATGTGCCCTTGGCCTAAGGAAGTCTGGAGAAGTGGCCTGTTTCTAAAGCAAAAAATAATTCTGACTCTAAAAATTCCCTGTTGTCCTCCTGGTTGCAGTAGATGCTAATCCTGGTGACCTGAAAGGGGACCTTCCCTTCAGTTTGACATCTTGAGCCCTCCTGTTCATTGTCAGATGCTGATATTTACCTAAGGGACTTCCTTTGTTTCCTTGGGAGACATTAAATGACTTCAATCTACAAAGTGGTAAGTAAACAAGGGACAGCCATGGATTCATTCACTTACTCAAAAAGTAAAGACTGACTGGCTGTTGTGCCAGACACGGCTGTGGAAGTCAGAAATACAACAGTCGCCGTGAATCCCTGTCCTCAAGGAGTACACGGTGCTCCTGGGAGGAAGATAAGATAAGATGAGATGATAAGATAAGATGCGAAGAACTAGTAGTGTTTCAGATAGAAATAAGGGCACTGAGGGGAAACACAGCAGGGGAAGGGCTGGGTACTGGCATGAGGGAGCTACACACAATGCAGCGATGAGGCCAGTGTTGTTGCTGCTGCCACAAGAAGGAGAGGCTGAGTTGTGCACTGGACTGTGGAGCTGGAGAGAGAAGATCCTGCGAGGTCTCTCAGGCACCTGCGGAAACCTGGCTTTTCCCCAGGGGAGCCGCAGGAGACCGTGTTGGGCAGAGGAAGCGCAGGATCTCATGATCTCATGGAGATCAGATTCTCCCTCAGGCTGAGAAGCCTCGCAGCTGGGCTGGCAGCTGCTCTGTGCTGCGCATCTGTATCTCTGACCCCAAATTCACGCCAAAACCCTAACACGGGGTGTGTCTTCCTTACTTTGCCATTGCTGAAACAAAATGCCTGACACAAATAAGTTAAAGGAAGAAAGGTTTATTTTGGTTCACAATGTGTAGAGGTTTCAGTTCACAGTCACCTAGCTCCAAGGCAGAGGGGCATCACAGAGGAGAAACAGTCCAAACCAGAGCAGAAAGCAACAAGCAGTGAAGGAAACCTCCCTTTCCCTTTTATCCTATACATCTGGGCTAGCTGGGATGGTACTGCCTACACCCAGCATGGGCTTTCCCAAGATCTACACCCAGAGCTGTGCTAAAGCGATCAGAGGACAAATCCTCTACCACACACACTTAATCCCAGCATCACGCACCGTGGATCGAGCCAACCCTGAAAAGTCCCACCCGTGAGCCCATGAGGCTTTGTGGGGGACATCTAGATACAAGACCAAACAGGGTGCTAGTACCAAGTGGAGCCTATGAGAGGTAATTAGGTTCAGATGAAGTCATAAGGGTAGAGACCCATGATAGGGGTCATGTCCAGTAGGAGGATAAAGACTAGTGCCTCTTCTCCTGATCAGTGATGCTGCAGAGAGAAAGCAGCTATCTTGGAGCCAGTTTCTGCACCCATGACAAACAAAAGTTTGTTGTTTAAACTGTCTAGTCTGTGATGCTCTATTGTGGCAGCCTGAAATAAGACAGTGCAGTTCTAGAAACTGATTATTGGCTTTTTGTTTTCCTGGATTTGGAGTATTCTTATGAGAAAAGTGCATAGCAAAGCCACCGAGGGACATTGTGACTTAATACATGTCTTAATATTTTTGGTTTGGACAATAAAATATAATCAAGGGAAATTTTCAGATGCCTGGCATCTGTGCACAGAAAAATATCAATGGTGCTATTGTCACAGTGTGGAAATGGTAACTTCTCTTAGTTAGGCATCAAGATCGTATTTTGTGTAAATGCTCAGATTTGTTCATTAAAGAAAGCCAGACACCCACTGTATCCGGAGCCAAAGCAGAAAAGAAAAGGTGTAGTTTGGCTTGTTCCCACCCTATCTGTATTAATTTCAAAAGAATAGAAGAAATACAGGCAGGCAAAGTGAAGCAAATCCTTTTAGGTCCCTTCTCAACAAAAGACAGGCTTGGGCTTTAGCTCCACCCCTAAATATGAATAAGTTTCTTGAAATGGTTACAAATTCCCAGAAAACCCAAATGAAATTTCTTGACCCAAAAGTCTTGGCCTCTTGCATTCTAGTAAAATTAGAACAATTCTTTTCCTACAGCTTTAATGTGGTAACAACCTGAAACTGACTCCAATAGTTAGGGATTATAATAGGTTAGATTCCTTGACAAAAGTAGGGATTAGTCAAGGCTAGAACTTGGGAAATTTGGAGGGAGTTAGTTACAAGTGATTATTTTATGGTTTTGTGATTCATGTAACACAATTTCATTTGAAACGAGGAGAAAGAATTCTGAAAGAGAGGTTGGAAGATTTAATGGCAGTATTCTATACAGTCTATTGAATCTGTAATGTGCAAGTTTCCAAGAAACTACATAAAATCCAATCAGCCCATGTCACCTTTATTTAACTTTGAAAGGAATCATAACCCATGGAAACTAAGGGTGGGGGGAAGTATTGTGCTTTGACATGCCCATGCATATTTCAAATGCATGAATGTTCTTTGCCATAGAATTATTTATCCAATGGAATCCATTTCCATATACAATTGACATTGTCATAATTATTGATGATGGAGTGATGTCTTTGGAAAGGCCTGCCTTCATCTCTTACAAGCCTCCCTCTCTTATATTTCTAAATCAAATTATATGGTTACCACCTGTGTGCTTAATTGAAAGAAAATCACATCTAAAATGAAAGTAGAATGACTAACACTAATTTTTTAAAAACCCAGCACAACCTGTTTCTCAGTATCAACATGCCCTAAGTCTAAAATCCTAACTGTTACAAATTTTTAAAAATTATGCATGTGCTCAGGGAAAAACTAAGGACTAGCAGTGAATTGCAGCAACACCTAGATGATGTCTTTTGTGTACTGTAACACTTCAAGATCATAGCTTCCAGAGGGAAAAAAATCACAGAGGCTTTTAATATTCATAGAGATTAGAAACAGGTGTTTGAACAGAACCGCAGCCACCTTTGACAGGAGCACAATGGGTTTGTCTAGAAGGGTCTTCATTTCTCCTGTCACTCACTGGCAGGACTCAGAACATCAAAACAGTCCTCCTCCTGAGCTTTCACTCCCAGTTTCAAAGGATTACACTTGACATTTCTAATTTTTCTCTCAATCGTTAAACTCTGTCCTCCCTCCTTTAAAATGGCATGATTTTGTTAGCAAATCAAAGTGGGCAGAAGAATACATTAGTGTATGTTCCTTATGGGCTCTGGGCTGAGCCTCACCCCTTTTTATGTCTGCCGGTAGACCACACAAGCTATTTTTGGTTTGTCATTTATCCTGTGCAGACGGAGAACACTTTCTCTGAAGAACAGTGTTTAGCCAGAGAGGGGTAAGTAACAAATTGTGGCTGAGATTCCAACAGCTGAGCCATGCAGGCAGCTCGGGATGTTTCTCATTTCTCTGCCTCAGTTTCCTCCCCATTTTGCAGAACCATAAAGCTGCCTTTTTGCCAGTGGCAAAAAGGAAGAATGCCCTGTGCTTTGCAAGTTCAAGGATCCTAAGATCCGTGAGGCCAACACATAGCCCCGGATACTAAATAATTTCTGCATTATTTAGATCATAGCCCAAGATACTAAATAATTTCTGCATTATTTAGATAAGTGACTTTGGAGAACAAGGCAGGATAATACTGGCCCTGGCTGGCTCTGTGCCTCTGGCAAGGCATTGTATAGTCCTGATCCTCAGTTCAGGATTCAGAGACTTTTGGCCAGATATTTCTATCCAGAATTAAATATTCACCACATAATACATCTATAACTTGTCCAAATCTTCAAGGAGAGGGAATGAGGAATAAAATGATAAAATATAAAGTTACCTAAATCGCCTGAGAATTTCTTTAAACATAGCCTTTATCTTTCCTTTTCTGAAAGGGCAAAATAATAAGTGGTTTGACTTTTTAAAAAAACAATCATGAGTTCAGCTGTAGAAGTCACATCAATTTCTAGAAGAGGCAGGAATAAAGACAGTAAAGAGTGGGGCTTCGGGGTGTGTAAGTTACTCAAAGAATTGTTCGGAAAGGCAGAACAGTCATATGATTTTCTTTAAATATACATTTTACCTTTTCGCCAAAAAGTCAGGAAGACAGATGAAGGGGATGGTGGAGGGGGAAGAACAGTTAGCTTTGGAATTATTAGGGCCATCTCTGTAAGTGCCTACAAGTCACCTTTTAAGAGACATTGGGAATGAAATTAGTGTTTCACCTCAAAAACCTTCAGCCAACTCCCTGTTCAGTTTGCTAGTGACTGTGATTTCTCTATCCTCAGTGCCACTGTCCCAGCCAGGTTTGCATTTGGATGGCAGTTTCCCAATTTGGTTGAATGATTTAGGGATACTTTCAAAGTGCATCAGAAATTTGCTTCAACTTGACATTTGAATCAGAGATGAGGTAATATAAAACTTTAAAATAACCAATATACCAGAACCTTAGGTCCCTGTTTCACTAGATTTTTTTTTAACTCTATATAATATAGCTCTGTGGGGGACGGAAGACTTGCTTTAGTATTTTTCTTATTATGCACTTAAAATTCACTTTAAATATCACCCAAGAATCTAAATGCCAAAAATAAGTGTGAAGCAACCAACTTCTCAAATATTAGACAAAGTGACCTTCTAACAGGACCTTCCAGTCACCAGAACAATTTCCATACAGCTACTGATATGCCTGTAAGCACTTCAAGAAAAAAAAAGGAGAGGGAGAGAGAGAGAGATAGGTTTATAAATTATTTTGACTGAAAACCTCCAATGTAGAAACATGTTCACACACATTGCCAGCCTGTTACTTAGAAACTAGCACCTCAGGACAGAGGAATATTGAAGTACTATTGAATCCACTTTCCTCAACTACCACCTGTGAGTTATGGCTGGCAGCAGGAGTTTTATGATACTATTGTAAAAGTAATGTTCCTCTTAAATGGCAATTTACTAAGATGCTGATGAAATGCATTGCAAATATGTTAGTTTCAGGGTGGTTAGGAAAATTAACCGCTGCATATTTTCCATATTGTCATGGATGCCAACATGCCCAGAGAGTGAGAAGCAGCTTTCGTGGAAAGCTGTTTAAATGTAACGTGCAGGTAGTTAATCACCTGGTAAGAAACGAGAGGTTGCTGAGGCCAAAGCTTTAGGAAAATCACCTGAGGGTGTTCGTTTAAAGGCAGTCTTAACCAACAATCTCTCTGAACACTATCTGGCATTTTCCCTTGGCCTCAAACTTTTCATTGTGCTTCCTGTTTTATTTCCTGTCTTATCAAGTTGATCCATACACCTTGAGCTCAACCTGGACAATAAAGGGTAAGGAGGCTTGATTAGACCTTGAAGAGATCCCTACCAATCTAGAGCCACTAAAACAGTCCCACAAAAGAGGAGGTCAAAGGGAAAGGTGAGTGAATAGAAGACTGGGAACTAGCGTCTCATTAAATGTGCATGTGTTTATCCTAAACCAAGATCCAGCCTTAGCTGACCTCTAAGGTGCTGTTCATATTAACAGACATTTGTGTGTGGTGTTACAGTTTTAAAATTCATTTAAAAAACCCATTCACATTCATCATTTCATCTGATGGAAAAATGTTACTATCTGCATTTTAAAAATGAAAGACAGAAGCAGATGAAGATCAGGTGATTTGCTCCAAGCCACCCAGCTAGTGAACAATGGAATTAGAATCTGAATGCAGATCTCCTCAGTTGTAGGCTCATGGAAACCAGACTATGACCATGCATGTAGGAGCCTGGAACTGACCATGCCAAACTAGTACTTGTACAAATAGTGTCAGTGACCTGTGGGACATTTAAAACAAAGCAACCTTCGGCAAGTTCAATGCCAGTGAATGGCTCCAATATCTTCTTTATATACTGCTGCCACAGGTTGGAAAATTAGTACAAACTTGCCAAGAATCACAGCTCAGTAAAAGGAGTTCAGTGATCAATTAGTAATGTCTGTCATGGACACAGGAAATGACTGGGTGCCATATGCAAGGAATCTGCTGTGCAACTTGAGTTTTATGATGAGCAGCAATATGTGTGCAGACCAATAAATTGACATGTCTCTGTGAAGTGTTAATAAATGCTAAACACTTGTGGGCTGTTCACGTGAATGACAGAGTTCAAGAGAAAGTCTTTGCCCACATAATTTACAACCTAATCTGGAAAATAAACTAAATGTGCAGCAAACGCTTTAGACTTTAATCCTTTGATACTGGTGGTAAACAATGGGAAGATTCACAAAGGGTAAATTATACCATAAAAGCAGGTCAACTTTATGAAACATATATCAAGGGATCAAACGTACGTGTGAAAAAGTTTTAACAGAATCCCTGCATTAATTGAGTGCTATATTTCCTTACATTTATCTCACATGAGGAGGAAATACTTTAAAATAGCCAGTCAGAACCCAAAACTGGTGAGCTATTTTTGAATAACTACTAAACTAGCTTATCTAAAACTATGTGTGCATGCTATTAGCAACTACCTAATGATTGTTGTGAATTTAATTTATTAAAAATGGACAAGAAGTAATTCATTAGCTTCCATAATATCCTTTATTTCTAGTAGCTGTGGAAAAAAATGCAAATTAGACACCTAGCTTCCTGAAGGAGATTTTATTGCAACTCCCCTCTGAATAAAATGATAGGAAGATTGGGACTGCTCTCAAAATAACCTGGGAATGTGGCCCCAGGGTAGGAGGGAAGAGGATGAGAGAGGGTTGTAGAAGAAATAAGATTGGCTGTGTGTTGATAATAGATGAGGCTGGAAAATAGTACCTGAGAACTTAATATACTATTCTCTCTACTTTTGT
The DNA here is from genome assembly GCA_004027295.1 of Dolichotis patagonum. Lineage (NCBI taxonomy): Eukaryota > Metazoa > Chordata > Mammalia > Rodentia > Caviidae > Dolichotis > Dolichotis patagonum. The sequence continues at coordinate 47,887 of PVJX010005606.1, read as the reverse complement.
GTATAGTTGAAATATTCCTTTAAATTTTTTTAAATCATTCTTAAAGATGCGAAAACACATTAAAGTTTCTGATAGAGAAGGGGTTACTTGATACTGTCATAGACTGAAAAGAGAAAAATATTTCAAGCCAATATAAATAACCAGGGGAGGGGGAATTGCCTCATTTGGGCAAATTAGGACCAAAAACAATCAGTGCTGAGGGCTGCTACCTTTTTTTCCCCTCACTGCCCATTGTCTCATGAGTGTAAATTTATCATTGATTTGGTGTAACAGGCTCTTTGGATGCTACAGTTTCTCATCTGTTTCTTGCTGCAAAAGTCGTCGGCTGTGCCTGCACCCAGGTCTATATCACAGCTGTGAGACATTAATCTCAGGCCCCGCCCATGCACGCTGTCTAGTTAGCTCCCCAGCAGGCCCTGGCTTTGCTCCTCACGCTTTCCTGGCACCACCACCAACTGTGGCACTCCCATCGTTCTCAGGGTGGGGCTGCTGTGCTGCTCTTCGGGTGGTTGCCAATGTCCCAGACTTATTTCCCCTCACCTCCCTAAATCTAAGAGGGATTTGTCACCCAGATGGCTGGAAAAAGACTCTCCTGTGACTTCACTACAGTAAACCTTGGATTTCAAAGAGTGTGCATCATATTATTTTTTGGTGTGTCTTTTACAAGTTCTTTATGGAGCCAACTGTACCAGCTCCTAAACAGTTTACTAATTATGATATTTAATAAGATTGGTCTGCAATTAGGGTAAGCATAAAAGCTTAACTTTTTTGTCCTGGTTATGTCTGATTTTTTAGGGCTTGTGTTCTTATGTATTTTGTGATTGAGCAGTAAGAGGAGACTGTATTATGTGGTGCCTGCTGGTGAAACCTCAGCTAAAGTAGGAGGAAGCTACATGGGACACGTACTGAGATTTCAATGCCAAAATTGAGAATAAAATAAAATATGATCTCAATCTTGGAGTATTGCTTCTTACTGCTCTCCTTCCCACCCAAGGAAAATAATCTTTTTTCTAAATGTGTGTGATCCTTGGTACTAATGATGAGGATTGCTTATAAGTCTACAACATAAATGAATTTAAAGATATCAGAGTGCAGACATTTTTTTCCACCTCCCCCCCAAAAAAATCACTTGATGGTGAATCCAAAGGTGTAAATGACAGGGTGAGAATAAAAGCTGGTGATAAAAGAGCAATTCAAGTTGACAGCAATGGGACCCAGAAATATGATACGCCCTGTATTCACCTCAACAGTCCATGTCTAGTGAAAGACACTTACAGATTCCTAGAGAGGGTGGCGAAGAAAGAGACACACAGCCTAGAAGGAAAACAGAGTTCTGCAAAAGGAAAACTTTGATCAAGTGTAGGCTGGACTTAGCACAAGAGAATTCAGTGATTCTTTCTGCGTATGATGGAGACACTGTTGTATTGCATGACTCTATAAAGGTAGAGAGAGCAGATATATGTGAAACAACGTGTTATATTGATACACAGTGTTTGGACAACATATAATCTTTTCAACACTTACAGGAAATTCCTTTTGATGCTCACGAAGGTGAGGAGGGAGACCAGGCATAAGAGGGGGGTCTGTGTTCTCAAGGCAGCCATTGGGAAAAGAAGAATGTTATTTAAAATGATTGTAAGTGACCATCTTTCTAAATTGCATGCTGTGCCCTGTCCTCCAGCTGATGCCCCACCATTGAGATGGTCAAAGGCAATACTGACACGGAGAACTGTCCAGTAATGACATTGCACTTATCACGAGGTTCTTTTTGTTTTTTTAATAAGAAGCAAAACTATCATGATGTCAAAATAATACTCTGTGCACCTGTGAGTTGAGAAAATAACAGAATAAAGGAGGCTCTTTGCTTTTTAATATGTGGAAGTTTTTGTGACCATCTCTCTTCCCAAGATGAATTTTCGCTCTTGTTACAAACTGCTGAGCGGGTGTATTTGAGAGCACAGAAAACTTCCCTACGTGTTGGGAGAGACAAGGGAGTCTGGTTACATCCTGTGAGTCATGATCACAGTCCAGCCTTCACTACAAAAGAAACCTAGGATTAAATCGAGGCCTGCAATGACCGCAAAATAGTATCTTAAATTTTTATGTACTGCATTTGGTCAACATGTGTCATTAATCTCTCCTCTGGTGGCAGCAAATGATGGAGCACTTATCTGTTCCAATCAGATTGATGTATGTACATTCCTTGAATTTTAAAGGTCATTAATTTTTACATCAGTCTCTTAGGTTGGTAGCACACAGATTGATATATTGATGATTTGGTCTTTCATTGATTCTATATCATCTTTAGCACTGTGATTCACAAGTAGCATTTCTTTTGCAACCATGATGCAACAGATAAGGCAAGAATAAATTCAGAAAAATAAGGAACCTAACTTTTAATGTCCCTAGATCAAAATAACTGCAAAATGTATTTAGTTGTATGCTGTAGAGCCTTTGGCATGTGTTGGCCTTTCTTCCTGAGTTTAGTTAGTATTATGTATAGCACATGACTAATCTGGCTTATGGCTTTGCATTTGCATAGATGCTTCGGAGTAATTAATGACTTCCTGAAGTTATTTTCAAAATATTTCATGGAAGAAAGTTTTCCCTTCAGGGTATAGATTTATTGCCATACCTTTGATGCATCATCCCATGTTAAAATTTTTAGTGGGAGTCCAGATAACTAAGAACCTCTTATAATGTGATAATCCAAAGATAACCTAGCATTATACTTCATCTCCATCCACAGAACAGACCATATGCCTTGTTTGTGTAGATAATGATGTATACAATATATATAGTGTGTCATTACAATACATTGAGGTTGTATTTTAGGTACTTAAGGTAATGAGAGTATCAAAATAAACATATGATGAGAAGAAATATTTGATGTCATTGACCAGTTTGGAAAAATTAAAAATAGCTAAAAACATATGCTAAATAACAAAAGCTATACTATACAAAGTCAGTAGATATTTTAGTGAAGAAAAAAAGCAATTTGAAATATTTAAAAAGTATTTTTGGCCAAAAGTTACAAAATTGTTAGATCAAAATTTAAAATGGGATAGAGTACAGCCAAATATTCAGTATAATAAGCATAGATTCCAAGCTTACTTGGTAATCCAAACTGCACAATAATCTTCAGAGTAACATTAGGTCATTTAAACTTATAGTCGCCTCATAAGATTATTTTAAATCATTTTTAAAGTTTATAATACTCTGTCTTCATATATAAATATTAGGACACCACGTAGAATATCCAGAAAGCATTTGAAACAAAGAGTGTTAGCAAAGGGGCCGACATAAATTTTAATCACTTTTAGGGAAGTGCAAGAGATTCTTGTGTCATTTAAACTCTAAGGCTGCGCAGAGGTGGGGTTACAGATGTTACTAATCAAGTTAGCAATCATTGTATTAAGCAGTTGCTGGAAGCCCAGCCATGTCCAGGCTGAGAAATAAGGATGCAATTGATCCTTTAAGTGCAAATTAAAGCTGGCTGGGATTTTACAATGTGGTGGGGAAAGGACTTCTAATCAAAGAGCATTATAGGAATCAAAGCTCATGTCTGTGATCAAACCAAGACATGCAGATTTCGCTCCTTAAAAAAATAAAAATAAAAGACAACTTTTAGCTCATTAAAAATGCTGGCCGTTTTTACAGTACTCTTAAGCTTATAAGCCATTTTAAATCCCATTTGGAGAGCAAGTTCTAAATAATTCCTAAATAAATGATATATTTACAGTACAAAACCAAGCCCAAAACATGCCACTACAGAAACAGGGACAGTGAGAGACTGGGTGGCACAATGGGCACAATGTGCTTGATCGTGGGCCTAGAGTGCACAGGGGCACAAGGAAGGAAGGAGGGAAGGAAGGAAGGAAGGAAGAAAGGAAGGAAGGAAGAAGGAAAGAAGGAAGGAGGGAGAGAGGAAGGAAGGAGGGAGGGAAGCAAGGAAGGAAGGAAGGAAGGCAGGCAGGCAGGCAGAGGGAGATGACAGTGAAGTTCTGAGAAACAAAGGGTTTTGGGCAGTTTATACTTGTTGGACTATTCAGTAACTCCATATGATCTCATTTATGTCTCTAAACTGTCTCTTCTTTTCTCCTCTCTCTTCCTATATGAGGGACTTAATCCTTAGCAATCTACTCTTTTGCCTATCTGCTCAGCTGCTGTGAGAGTTCACAAATCCTCATGATGTCATGTCTAACCAGGACCAGGAGAGTGGTGGAAGAGAAAGTTCACCAACCAGGAGAGACCTACAGATTGTGAGGAACTGGATAAGACACAAGTTGACACCTAGGCATAATTTTTTTTTAAGAGAAGTGGATGGTCCAGATTAGAAGAGAAACCATCCATTGAGGCAAGATCATCAGTGCAAAGGAGGAAGGTGTTTTACTGTATATCCTTGCTACTGAAAGTATGGTTCATGGACTAACAGTGCTCACACCACTTGGGAATTTGTTTTAGATGCAGAATCTCAGGTCACACGCAAAATTTCCATCTTAGTCCATTTTACATGGCTATAACAGAACACAACACCTGATAATTTATAAGGAACAAAATTGATTTGGCTCATGGTTCTGGAGGTCAGGAAGTCCAATCCCAAAGTCCCATCATCTGCTGAGGGCCTTCTTCCTGTGTCATCCCATGGTGGAAGATGAGAATGTAGGAAAGGGAGAGAAAGGTTAGGGTGGGAGCTGAACTCATCATTTTATCAGGAACCCACCTTCATGATAGCTCATCACCATCACCATAATGTTATTTATCTATTCACAAGCACTCTCTGAATCATCTCTCCTGGTCCCACTTCTCAACACTGTTGCTTTGTGGATTAACTTTCCAACCTGTCAACTTTGGGGGATGTGTTCACACTGTAGTACCTTCTGAATCAACTGATCAATGTGAATACATGAAGGGTGGAGAAATCCTAGGCAAAACTAAAATGAGATAGAAGTCAGTAAAAATGGAAAAGTAGACTCTGTACCTAGCCAGTAGGTACATTATATTTCATTTTGGTTCTCACGTGTAAAACATAAAGTATCTTTCTAACTCCAAAGGAACTTGGTTAAGGCAGCCATGAAGTTGCAAATATCATGGAGAGAAGGCCAGGTCAGGAAGATTTAGGTCCGTCACAGACCAGGGTGTTAGAGCAAAAGATTCATGTCTTGGTGCAGTAAATGCACTGGATTCTGAATACCAATGAGGAATACTAAAGGAGACCTTAAATAATTGCAGTGTCAATGTTTTTTATAATCTAATACATTGGATTTGTTAAGGGAGATATAGAGATTTATAAAGAAATATCCTGCCAAAGAAGCAGAGAAAGATCAATACCAGGGAGATCGGGAAAGATAGTCTTACATAAATCTCATTAATTTTAGATCTGTCCTTGTATTAATCCCATTCCAAGGTGTTACGATTTAGATTAGATGTCCCCCAAAAGCTTCATGTATTTGAAAGATGATTTGATCACAGGGCACTGTGCTCATCAGTGGATGTGGGTCCCAGTTAGGGGCTGAAGCTTCCTCCCCAGCTCCTGCCTTCCCTTTCCCTGCTTCCTGACTGCCATGAGGGGAATGGAGCTCCTCCACTGTGCCCCTCTGCTGCGCCATTTCTGCCTGAGGACCACAACGTGCTATGGCCTCCAAAGTCCATGAGACTATGTAGACGCACTCGCCTTTCATTTGTGGGCATCAGGTATTGTGTCTCAGTGACAAGAAAGTAACTTAAACAGTAAGGTACATAGTGGTCCTTCATTCCTTTCCTCCCATCTCCATCATCACCATCCTTCAAGGTCCAACTCAACTGCCTCGTTCTCTGCAACATCTCTCCTTGTGACAGTAAACTCTTAGCAGAAGTACCATAATGTCTTCTGGCCCTTTGAGTCTGTTCTACATGATTAACCCCCAGGGTCCTAAACTAGAAGCTTGTAGATTAAGAAAGTTCCTGCCAAGAAGTCTTCATTCACACCTCCTCAAACACTTCCAATGACAGAGACCTTGAAGACTCACCAAGCAATCCATTACAGGTGGGGAGCTGGAATTAGTAAGAAGGAAAGTTCTTCCTTATGCTGAGCTGAATTCCTTTCTTCGTTTGTGTCACTCACACTTAAAAAACACTGGGATGGAGCAGCGATCTGCCTTTCATCTGTTTCCCTTTCACAGATTCTGTTGAGTCTGCAAGTTAAAAGTGTTTTAGTCTTTCTTGTCTGATCTGAAAGAACTCAAGCATTCTCCTGGCTAGCAAAGCTCATTTAAACAGCTGCTTTTTGACATAGAGCTACCGGGAGAGTTCAGGTAGGCTCGGAATGGCTTGTTCTCTTTTGCGTTCAAATGCAGATAGGTTAGTTTATGGTTTTACAGCTCCCATGCCACCTGAGACTGTGAAGAGTTTTGCAACAAGAATATCAGGAATTGTCTGAATGACAAAAGTCAATACATAATGTAGAAGATGAGATACATGCAAAAGGCACTTTGGAGACAAAAGATTCTGGGCCCAAATGCACATGGAGCAAGGGGCTGATTGTGCTTAATCATGATCATTTACACATAGAGAGGACAGAAAGTCTGTCGGTCCAATTAGACCTTCCATGAAATGAGAGCCTCCAGGTCACTGTCTCATTTCCTCACTATAACCTTGGTGAGAAAGATTAGCATCCTCACTTTCCATATTGAGAGACTAAGACAAAAACAGGCTGGACATTGCTGACCAGAAACCCACAACAAAGAGAAATAGATTACGACTTAACCCAACCCATGCATTAGCCACTACACTTTTCCCTTAGTCCTAAATACACATGTCGAGTAAAAACTAAACATCGTCAAAAGCCGGAACCCCAGTACCGTCAGCTTGCATGTCAAGTTATGTGAAAATTAATATTTTTGGAGGTATGCTGAAACAACTGTAAAAGAATGGAAGACTTAAAATTTTGTAAGATCAACATCAGAGATGATATACAAACCCTTAATTTTTAGAATATTTCACTTATGGTTAAGTGTAATGTTTGAAAAAATATTTGTTTTGTAGAGCATGTCTCTATGCCCAGCTAGTAATGACCAGCACAAGCCAACTGCTTCTTGCCTGCATTTCTTTGAGTGATGAACTACACACCAGAATAGACAAACAATTCTCTGACATAAGAAGCAATCGGCATTTATTTCTTGAGCTTTATTAAAAATGGGTTCTTTGGGCACAATTACTTTTTTACTCATCAAAAGAAATAAATTTAAGTGGAACATAAGAACACGAAGTTGAAATGCCAAGTGTTACCTTCAGTAATGTGTTCTACACTAAACAGAGAGTTTATTTCAGTTTTGAAAGATTGAGAAGTATATCAGTGGTTGGCAGATTTCCATAGGATGTTGTCTCTTTTTTTAGTACCTTTGATTATTTCTTTGAAGATTTGACAGCATTCATTCATCTCTTTGTCAATATTGCTAACTTTATTAGTAAAGAATTTTCATTCATTCAAGGAATATTGGTGAATTACCTGCTTTATACCAGAGATAGCAAAGTACCGAAGATCCAATGTTGAATTATCTGTGTTTGTTAAAGTACTTTCTGTTGCAGTAGTAATTTCATTAAGCACAACACAACAGACAGAGCGACAGGAAGATTGAGCACGTCAGAGGCTCCATGTTAATATAAAATACTCAGGTTCTCCCCATCTGTCTACTCTGATGTCAAAGTTTGTTGCCCCCAAGGCTACAAAATGACTCTTTTTTTTTTTTTTTTTTTTTTTTTGGTACCAGGGATTGAACTCACGACCTTGCGCTTGCCAGGCAGGCGCTTAAGCCACTAAGCTAAATCCCCGGCCCTACAAAATGACTCTTGCTGCTCCAACCATCACGCTGAGATGTAACAAGGGCTGGACTAGACATCTTTTCTGGAAGTCAGTAACATGTACTATCATGTCTCACTTGCCAGACATCATACAAAATGGACACACTAACAAGCCTGTCCATAACCAATAACCAGTGAAAAGAATGAAGTTCCCACAATAGACTTAAGTCAATCAGAATTTTTTTCAACTGCGGTGGATTTGGTAGCTGAAACAATATCAGGCTTACAGTGACACACACACACACACACACACACACACACACACACAATGCGGAAAATGACTGTCAAGTAGACCAGTAAAGGGCAATCAGAGCCTGCAGTCTGACAGCTCTAGACTGGACTACTTACACACTAGTGCTGTTTCCTTGAGCACTTTTTATTTTCTTGAAGTTGGCTTTCATTGAACATTTTTTTAAATAACCGTTTTTTAAAAATTATACAACTCAGTGGTGTCACAAACACTCGCACTGTTAATGAGTAAACACAAGCACTGTCCATTTCTGGAAGTTTTTCATTGCCCCAATGGAAATGGCCCATTGAATAGTGACTCCCCACTCCCTGCAGCTACCACTGTCCTTCCAGCTCCTGGGAACCTGCCTGGTGTGGCTACTGCACACAAGCGGGACCTTACATCACTCACCCTGTGATCCCTGGCTCAGGTCATGCAGCAAAATATTCTCAAAGTTCATCCATGTTGCAGTCGGAACCAGAATTTCACTCCTTTTTATTTATCAGGATATATTTCCATTCATCTGAGGCAGTAGCTCAATGTACTCAACACATTTATTTTTCTTTATACCCCTCCCATCCCCTCCTGTCCCCTTTCTCTCTCCTCCTGCTTCCAGATCCTTTTCCACTTGCAAAAGCACTAGCTCTATTTCCTCGTATTTGTCAGTGTGTGGAGGGTGGGGAGGGGGTGTGAGCACTTGAGTGTTTGTGTGCGTATAGATTTTGTTATCTACTCATGTATTAATGGGCATTTGGGTTGTGAATAGTCCTGCAGTGCACACTGCCCTAGTCAGTATGTACTTTAGTGCCTATTTCCCTAGCACTATTAAAATTACTGAACCTCAAGGCAGAGGTTCAACATCACTGACCTGTTACAGATGCTGTGCAAATGATAGCCCATCTGTAAAGGACTGAATTAGAGCACACTGTGGGTGCTTCCAAAGTGACAGCTGTGGCCATGGTCTCATCTTTATGGACTTACCGATCCTGGAAAAGATCTCAGGAGCAGCGCTCAAAGGAGGGGCCCCGGCTCAGCTCAAGGAGGCGGAAATATACCAGCTGTGCTTTGAAGATCCGTTGAGGCTAGGTGTGTATGCCAAGCTGCTGTATTGCCATAACAAAGTAGCCTGGGCTTGGTGTTATAAACAGCAGGAATTCCTTTTCTCGCCGTTAGGGAGTCTGCATGTCACCATTCATGGTGTCAGCAGGCTAGTTTCTTCTGAGTTCTATTTCCTTGGTGTGTGGATGGCTGGCTGTCTTCACGAGGCCATCCTCCTGTGTGTGTGCATCACAATCACTCCTTCTGTTGAGGACACCAGATCCAACTTAGGGCCCACCACAAGACCTCAGTTTACCCCCTGCAAAGTGTCTATTAGACATAGTCATAATGCAGTCATAATCTGAAGACCTGCAGATTAGGACTTGAACATCTAAATCCAGGGCTGAGGATCCAGTTCAGCCCAGTAGCACACAGCCTGGTGACTGGGTTCCTTCAGGAGGGACAGCAGTCCAAGCGATGGAGTGAGGAGGAGGGATCAGGTCTGAGCATTTCAGAGTGGTTGGCCCAAGCAGCACCATGGAGGTGAGACAGATAAGAAGAAAAACCTAAGCACAGAAAAGTGGATTAGAGGTTGTAATTACTGTTTAGCCATCGTACAATTTCAGCTGGAGTGAAAATCGTGTGCATAGGAGAATCATTGGAAAGTGTAGGTGTAAAAATAAGGAAAAGGAGACAGGAGTAGGTCACAGTTTGGGCTGGAGGGTGTGGCACTATTCCAGGAAAAGAAGATGCTATACTAAAAGCAAGTCTAGCAGGAAAGGATGCTAAGCTCTTGCTTGACTAGATCATGTTTGGCAAACATGAGAGGGCCCGTCTACTGGTTAATTGGCTGCTAATAAGGATTTAGGGTTTATGAATGAGGCCACTGAGTGCAGAAATAAAAATAGCAAAACAAAATTGGAGTCATGGGTATGGGTGAAATTACCCAGAAAGTGTATTTGAGGCAACTAATAATTATGAAGTAAGCACACGGATGAGTAATAGGTGATAAACAAAAACAGGAGAAAGGCAACAAGCCTGGCTGGAGGGAACAAATGTGGCACTTGATGAAGCATGTGAGTGTTTGAAGGGCACATCTGCAGTGTCCAGGGTGACAGAGACAGCACATCTGGCACTTAATTGGTCACCGGCCCTAAGTGAGAGCAATTTCTGATGAATGTGAATTAAGAAATGATGAGGAGGGGACTAAGACATGAATCCAGGCTGTGCGTGTTTGGTAGTTTGCTTGAAAATAGGACATTCTAAGGTTATTTTTAAATGGCAAGTATTTGCATATGTAAGTAAGCACCGGAAGCAGAGTGACTGAAGGAATGAGGTTTCCCACAAAGAGAGAGCCTGTGGAATCAGCTGATGGTGGCCTCCATTTTCTCTGTGAAACAGCAAGCCCATCAGTGGAGTGTTCCAGCCCAGACCCGGGCCGATGGTATTTCCTCAACAGATATTTATTTCATTTGATTATTGTCAGAAGTATATGGGATTTGGATTAGGAGCATGCACAGGGGCGGGGGTGAATTTGTCATATCGCAGGCATCACTGTGCAGGCTGGCGGGTCCCTACCACTCCATGGGTCTCACTCTCAAGACCGGCTTCCTAGTTCAACAAGTTTTAAAAGCTCCAGGTGATTCTCAGTGGGCCCAGGAGGAAACACTGGTCACTCCAAAAGCAGATAAACTGGGCAACAGTGGTCTTAGGAAGGAATTGTTAACTCTAATAATGTAAAATAGGATTCAATACCATTGTATCTCTCTTGCTTTCCATAATTTATCAAATTCTGTGTATGTAATATAGATAAAACAGAACATAAATAATTACAAAGAGATTTAGAATAGTAATGAAATGTTTTATGACATGGTAGACCCTGGCAATTATAGTAATCTAACTACTGTATATGGCTGTTGTAAAAACATGTGCAAAGGACACAGAAATAACTTTCACTACTAATTACAAGCCAGGTGTTGGATTTGGTTCTTTCCTAGGTTGCCTCATTTAGCTTTCTTAATACTCACTTGACAGATTTCTAAACTAAGACTCAAAAAGTAGCTTCACTGGTGAATGAGAGAAAAGGGCAGGGTACAGGAATTTTACAGACTTAGAGAAGAGTTGGGAAGCCCAGAATATGGGGAGCCCACTGGTCTCTCACATTTAGATTAAAGCCTGAGAAGAAAATCAAAGGCTGGAAATATTACTTCCATTTGCAGATGTAAATATTTAAAATACCATACATTTACTTAACACCTGCTCCACGATTCACCCTCCATTGACTTTGACATTTTATTATTCTAAGAGGACCTTTGCCCTTCAGCATAACACTAATCCATTAAAAGGAAAGACAACAAAAACTAACGTGATTTGTGTGAAGCCCTCGGAGAAAGCCCCTGGGGCCCTGTGCCTCTGCTTTCTATCAGTTTTTCTTTTCTATCCTAGAACATGGGTAGTTAGGTCAGACAAAAGCAGAGCAAACGGCCCTTCCTTCTCATTGTTACTACAATGTCAAAAGTAACAAATAGGTTAATCACAGCAGTCCTTTAGACTCGGCATCCAAGACATGCACTGCCTCTGGGGGTGCAGAAGCACCATATCTGAGGATACTGTTGAAAGATTCTGGCTGTTAGCTTGAAAAGAATCCCTCTTCTTGTCTGGTCATTTTACGTGTGCAAACTCAATGTGCTAGGAAGTGTTGAGCCTTGTCTGAGAAGAAACTCTATAAGGCAGCTCTGAAATTTACAACCCGGCAGCGAGCTTTTAAAAATGCATCAGGTAATCCCAAGCAGGCTTTTATATTAATGAAAGACACAGGTAGAAGATGAAGAGTCGCAGCCACTGCCTTTGACAGTACCTGAGAACTGTGTCATTGGTGTAGTATATGTGACACTGTCGTTTGGAATTGAATCTGCGGCTGCTGCCACTGTTATGTCCTGTAGCAATCTGCCACCGTCTCTCAGACCCTCCATCAGGAGTCACGGAGGTCCGGTGGGAAGCGGATGGGGAAGAGGGGGAGAGCTGAGACACGGGGCTTCCAGTCTCTGCAAAACAGGCACATAGATTCTCATTCTGTCCACTGGATGTGACAAAGGAGCTAACTTATCAGGCAAAAGCAAGGCTCTTGTTGCATTCTGTACCCATCTAATTTATATGACCATGGGCTAAAAGTGAAACAGCCAGACCTCCGTTACTGAGGTCTCAGCTGCTGAATCTCAGTTGCCTTGTGTGGACCTGTGCCGAGGAATAGATGCATGGAGATGTGAAAAGATCCAAGATCCTGGAGTTGGAAGGAGATCTTTCTCCTCTCTGCTGAAACTCAGTCTATGCATTTGCTGTGCACACAGAGCTCTGCAGTCCTCTCCTCCTCTCTTTAGCATTTATTGATTGTTGAAAATGTGCATCGGTTGTGCATTACATGCTGTTCTAGATCCTGATAAAGAGCACATATTTAGTACTCAGCCTCAAAGAGCTGAAGCCCTGGAGGAGAGAAAGACTAGAAACCAGAGGGTACGCCACCCCAGTCCAGGAGCCCAGGAGCAGGTGCTCTTAGAGAGGATTCAGGTGTCTGCTATATACCATTTAAAAAGACATTCGCAGTTGGTCTGATATTCAACAGCACATGCTACTGGAACAGAATCATACTGTGACACACGTGAAGGAAAGATGAGATCCCCAGCATGGACGATGTAAAGGGCAGAGGGGTAAAAGAAAAGGGACAAACAGCATGCAGTGGAAAGGGGGAGAAAAGAATGTGAAACTTTCTGAGAAGAAAAACTACGGAGCAGAGAATGATTGACCAGAGAGGCCCAGGTGCGAGTTACATGAAAGGCTGTTGGAACGTGTCAGAGGCTGCTCAATTTGTGCTGTGTATGACTTTGTCCGCTGGAATTGTACAAGCATGTGCCACCAATATAAATGATAGGTATTATCGATTTGTTTTGTTGGCTTTACTCCCAAGAATGCTAAAGAACATAGCAGCTGGGTTGAGAGGGATGTTCTTAGACAACAGTCCCCTAAAAATAGTTTTAAAATCTTTGACATTTAAAATATTCTCTTTAACTGTATTGATAATGTATTAGTCAGCTTTTTGTCACTATAATGAAATACCTGATCCAGGATACTTGTAAATAAAAAGAGGTTTATTTCCCTCTGTTTGGGAAATTTGAGGCCAGGGTACCTGCATATTGGCTCAGTTTTGATGAGGTTCCCACAGCAGACAATGGTACTGGGGGGAAGATTCTGTTTAAGCCAGGAAGCAGAGAGAATTGGGGGTGGATGCTCATTTCCATTAAAACAACCCTTTCTCAAGAAACCCAGGGATCATACCAGAACCACCTCATGCCCCCAATAATCTCAAGACATTGCATGAGGCCCTGTTAGAAGATTCACCAGTTCCAATGGTGACACCCTGGAGACCAAGCCTTTAACTATTGGCCCTTTGGGAGTGCAGGACTTGACCACAGCTGAACCATAGGAGGTATTATTCCTTCATCATACCCTTCCCCATTTCTTAGAAAACCCAGCAGTTACAATAAAAAATATTATACATTCTCATTTCATGGCTTCTTTTTCTATGATATGGCTTGGGCTGAAACAAATGATTCACCAAGCATATCAGTAAGTCTTCTCCAAGCCAAAGCTTCCCCCAGCCCTGAAATATAAAAAGAATATATAGATCATTCCTAAAGTCAATCAGATTCCAAGCAGCTTTATATTATACACTGATGGATAAAATGTTACTTGTAAACATGGGTTGTTGGTAAATTAATTCAGACAGACCCAGAGTTCGTCTTGGCAGCTTGGCTCACTTCAGTTTTGTGTTACTCTGATTAGAAAGGCTGAGTCATTCCATTTTTTTTTATCATAAATCTATTCTGGAGCCCAACTCTCTCTACACCAGAACATGGACTTCCAACTGCTCACTGTGCAGCCCTACTGAATGTCTTAACCTTTCATTCTTTCCCCTTAAACTTGATCCTTCAATCTCCTGTGTCCCATTGCTGCCATCCTGCTTTTTCCCTCTGCTTCTCCTTCCTTGCTTCTGACCTTTCTGATGTGATCCATCTTTCTTCTTCTCCCTGCCCTCTGCTTTCTTCTCTGTTTCACTGACTCCTAATATTGCTAGCTGATTCCAAAACCCAACCTTAGTAAGTTATCTCTGGCCCCAGTTTGAATTCTGTCTGTCTGTCTGTCTGTCTGTCTCTCTCTCTCCTACTACAACCAGAACCTTCTTTCTGCTTATCTCTCATCACACTGAAGGAGACTCACAAATATTGCCTGTGTGTCTTTCCATCAGTCTGGTAGCTAGTACAGGCCTTGTGCATCACAGGGATTCATTTTATCCATGGGCAAGGAAAATGATAACGCATTTTCAACAATCAATGGAACCAAGAACCGGGGATCTTCTATGCCACTGAGTCTTCTGTTGATCTTTAAGAATTTAGACGTTCAATAAGTATATGGATATAAAGTGCAATGTGTCTGGCACCTCCATTTTTTATTCCAATGGTGCTATAATAGCCTGGTTTTTAAGTTATTTTTAATTGTCTACATTGAGGTGGCGTTATTGGTTAACCTTTAGAAGTAAATTAGTGATCCTAAAGCCTCTTTCTTTTCAACAACAGCAAAAAATGGGATCCCACACCCAGTCTTCCTGGGGGCTCGAGGTGTGTGTGTGTGTGTGCATACGTGTGTGTGCATATGTGTGTGTGTGTGTGCAATGAGATGGTAATGTAGGGACACTGAGGAAGATGTTGACTGTTTAACAAATATTATTTTGTGTTAATGTTTAGAAAGCATTGGCTTCTGATATCCTAGGTTTAGCTCATGGGTGAGGGAATGATGGTACATAACAGCTAGTTTAGAAAAACACAGGACAATGTGAGTAAATGTGTACAGACTGGCGCAGGTTTTACAAAACAAATGCACATTACTTGGATCAAATTTTGTAAACTAAACTTAAGACTTTCATGTAACAAATGAATGTGAAGAAAGAGAGATTGATGTGTGATATGCATGCAATAGACACCTCTTTCTGCTAAGTGGCAACATAAGTTTATTCAATATATATCTAGTAGAATCTCTCAGAATGGTCGAGTATCAGCCTAGTTGTTCACTTCAGGGTTCTGACCCAATTCCAACTAAGTAATTCTATTCTGCCTGTTTAAATTCCCCCACCATTGCCACTCGACATAGAATTCTTCTTCATTTCCCATTCCGTCTGAAGTGTTACACCATCCTGAAAAACAGCTTCATCTACCACTCTAAAGGTGACTGCTTGGCCATGACGAGTGAGGCAATTTTGTTATGTTAAGTGCTTCGGGGAAAAAGCACTTACAGTGCTCCTGTAGAAATGCAAGATAATATTACTCAATGAACCTTCCTTTCAGCTGTTGTGCCATGTGGCATTTTCAAAACGAAGAGGCCTTCCCCCTCACATCGTAGCTTATTTATGTGATATATTCACAATGGACCTATTTCCTGAAGGTACCTGGGAATATGTGTGGAAGAAATATGGAAGGAAAAGAAATTAAACAAAGATGAAGTTAAACAGCTAGCGGTAGAGAGGCTGGTGGAACTGCTAAGCTGCGGCCTCAAGCCTAGATCTAAAATTCTGAGTGATTAGTCAGAGTGGAATGTAATTGCATGAAGTATCTTCCAACACATCTGTCAACTCGATAAGGTCAAAATTCCAAATGATGTTTTGTGGTTCCAAGCGGTACTTAGGGTAAGCAAATACGTCCTAACTGCAGAACTCTGAGCTTCACAGACTCAGGAATAAAATAGCTTTTGCAAATGTATTGATTATTGCATGCAGCATTTAAAAGCCACATTTGGGGAAAGTCTAGCAAGCAATTGAGTGAATATACAGAGATGTTATCCCTTTCTAGAATACATAGCCTTGCTCTTTCCTTACAATGAATTTTTTTCATTGACTTTTAGTAGCCCCAAATTCACTGTTGCCTTTCTTAGAAAAATCCCCTGCCCTGTTGGCTTTGAAAAACAGTGGTGTTATTGATCTCTAAATACCCAATGGTGTCTTAAGGTTAATTCAAGTGTATTAGCAGAAATAACTCAACATATGTCTCTAGAAACTAAGCAAGAATACAGATGGGAAGGCACTAGAAATCAATTTTTGGAGTGTGGACTCCGTCGTCAAAAAGTAGATATTTCTATATTCTTTTTTCTATTTCTTTCGTAAGTGAGTCAACATTTCCTCCATCCTCTTACCCTAAAAATATACATCCTACATAAAGAGGGAATTTTGCAGGAAACTATTCAGCTCTTTAACATTGGATATCTTATTTGACCAAGAAAAAAAGGGCATGCCCTCTGAGGAACTGTTCTCATCACTTTTCCTGTACATTTTTGATTAACTCTGGAAGCATTTCTATACTTTTTGTATTATCTTTTGGGCATGATTGTTTAAAAATATTTGTCAGTGTTCAGAGGCAGGGATATTAATAACTAAAATATGATACTGGCATCTTGGGATCTGGGTGGGCATCCAAATGTGCTCTTGGTGCAGAATCTCTGCCTTTGCTATGCTCATTTCATTTTCTTCAAAAACGGGCTGAGTAACATCTGCCTCTTAGACTCAGGGGGATGAAGGGGGACCCTGTGTATACTGCCACCTATGGGCCCACAGGAAGTGGATATTAACCGGTGTTTCTTCAATGCCCAAGCCACAGGTTTGCTTTTGAATCTCAATAATGACTTACACCATTTTTCTTCATTTTAACATTATTTTGAAAGAAAGTCTTAAGAACAGAGTGAAAGGTAAAAGTCACATGGTTTTTGTGCATGGGCAAATCTCTGCAGTCCTCCTGTCTCTGCAAATGGGCCTCCCAGGCCACACTCTCCCAAGCATACAGCTCATGTTTGCTTCCACCAGCTGCACCCTTACAGCTTTCTTCATCTCCCCCATGTAAGTCCTTCACCCTGACATTGAGCATCTCTGTGCAGTTCTGTGCCTTCACGTAGGCCTAACGCTGAGCTCAGCTCTCCTCCGCTCACTGTCTTTTGGGTTCATTGGGCCACCTGCCCATATGCTTGACTGACAGGTCCCAGGCGCTTTAGTGTGCTCCCTGCTTGGTGACCTGAGCCAAACACAGTATCATATGGTGTGGGAGCAAGAAAACCCATATGATATCTATGAATCCAAGCATTTAATTCTGCAGGTGGGAATTGAATGCCATACATTTAGCTCTGGACACAGGCAGCACTAGAACACGTAGCTCTTTCATGCATTTGAAATACCTTGCAAATGTACGAGGGAACAATTTGTTTTCAATTCTAAAAGTTTAAGTTTGAAATAGGATATCTATTTAAGCATCTTCTTTTAAAGGTAGAAATACGTTCAATTGTGGAATCACAATTATGCTTTCCTACCTTCACTTATGTCTCTATATTGTGTTCCATACTAAGGTATAAGCTTAAACATTTTATGTTTATTAATAAAACATGTCTTAAGTATAAAATCAAAAGAATTTCCCTTGAGTAGCTATCAGATATAGGTGTGTACAGAAAGTGTAACCTTATAGTAGTGCAAAACTGATATGCACCTATAAAGCCAACAGTAAGTAAATGAACACAGAAATTATAGTACATAGATGACAAATTATGTACTTGGTAAAAACATGTTTTCATAGAATGATGGGGCATGTAAGTACATGCTGTTACATTAAGTATAAAAGTTAAGCACTGTTTATATGGTCTGACTAAGAATTAACATCTAGAAAAAGTAACATATTACCTGTATTACCTTCGTTTTGAAGAATTATAGACACTGTTTATTCTCCTCATTTTCTTTTCCTTTTTCTATACTTTCCAAGTCTTGTAAAATAAACACTCAAATAGGAAACATTTAATGATAAAAAGAAATCTCATAAGAAAGTAGTTATGCCATTCTGAAAAATAAATGCAATGACGTTTCCATTTCATGGCAAATGTAGAAATTCCTCCCCCAGCTATATGCATCTTCTAAGTCTAGAATATAGCACCACGTTCTGACAGTCATCAGGACTGCTTTTCGATGATAAATTCAGAAAGATTCAGAACTGGAAGAGAAGAAGCAGAAACAGAGCCTGTGGGTCTGCAGCTTGCAACAGATGGCTGCTGGCTTTTGATCCCAGGGACCCTTGTTTGTTTAGTTCAACCTGATTGCCAGGCCTGGTCGTGCACACCTGTAGTCCCAGCACATAGGAGACTGAGGCAGGAGAATCACTGTGAGTTTGAGACCAGTCTGGGCTACAAAGTGAGTTCAAGGCTAGCCTAAACCGCACAGTGAAACCCTGTCTCAAAAAAAATCAACCTGATTAAGAAGCCTAGATAGAGAAGTGCAATCAATAAACCCTTTGCCTCAATCTTCTCAGCTGTGTGCAGGCACATGCATGTATACACATGCATACACGCACACACTCACATATCCCATGCACAAGCATGAATTCACAAGCTCACGCCTGCCTACCTGAGGCCCACGGGGGTCATTGCCAGAAGGCCAACTCCAGGCAAGTCACACCTCTAATTCAACACAGTTGTTTATCTGGAGCAGGGCCTTCACTGACCAATCACAGCTTGAGCCTTCAGGCAAGGGGTTTCACCTCCAGGGTCTTCACCTCCACACCCACTGAGGGAGCTTTCAGGGTAGCACTGGGAAGGTAAAGGGAATCTATGCCCCAAAGCTGTTAGAGCAGCCCCTGCCCCCTTACCCCTTCCTCTCACCCCGAGGCCCTCATTTGGAGAGTGATCTTTATCTTCACATGGAGCACTTTGAGGAGGTCTAGGCATAGGAAATAACAAAAGTCATTTCGCTATTTCAGAGCTAGAGATGAGAAGAGATAAAGCCTTCACCTTCTAAAATTAGTTATTTTTTCTTTTTTAAAACAACCCAGCTTTTTACTTGGGGTCTAGTGACCCCATGATACAGGACATACTGAGCTTTTTTTCATTTTCCTTTGGTTCACATGGCACTGAGCAACAAAATAATAAAGAAATACCTATTTTTTAATAATCCCAGCACACATACAAGCAGGAGGATAGGGCTCCCAGTGCTTACCAAATTGCCCACGAATCACTCCGTTTGGACTCAGCGGGGAATTCTGACAACACACCTGACTTTTCATTTATTTATTTTTTATTGGTTCTGGGAGACGTTTGTGATTCATTCCATGTAGGTTGCAAGCCCTTGTATTACAGGAACAAATGGTCTCTGGGGTGATTTGCTTTATTAACTTTTAGGGCAAAGGAGGGAGAAATAGAAGAATTGCTTAACAGCAGTATGTGGGCAAAGAGTTTAGGCTTCTGTACTTCATCGACACTTGAAAATGTATTAACTGGTCCTGTTCCCTGACAATAGAGGGACTGACCATAGAGGAGGCAGTGTCATACAGAGGCAGCTGGCAGAAAGAATCAGGAGATGGTCACAGCCCTGCCACTGCTACGGGGCCACATCACTAGACTGCTTCTGTCCCTGGGACTCGGTGTTCTTCCCCATCAAATGAAGCAGTTGAACTGGCTGCCGTCCTCTTTCGGTAAGGTTTTACGATGATGAAATCAATCCTTCAGTACTGTCCTTGCCGAGAGATGACCCAAACTCTCCTACCCATTAAAATAATGATAATCAAGCTACAATAAGCATTTGTTGTGCTACATGCTGCATGCTTGTTGGGTTTAATCCCCAGAAAGATGGAGGGAGTCCCCAAAGTAGGCCACCAAGGCCCACGAAGGTTAAGTAAGTTGTGTGAGGTCACAGGGCCTGTGGCCTGGCATGTATGTCAGGATCAGGCCCGAAGGCTGCATCTCAGAGCCGTCCTTAAAAACCATGCAAGCTGCTAAGGGTTCCAAGTGAGTCAATGTAACATGCAAGGTCATAAAGAGTAAGCAACAGTGCGAGTGTGTGAGTGTCTGTATGAATTCCTGGAGGATAATCCAGGGTCCTGGGCCCTCCGTCGAAAGGACAAGGTCACACTAGAAGGCTAAAGAGGAGTTTGATTGCAATGGAAAAAAAAAGGCTGAAAAAAAGCTGAGAGAGGACCACATTGCCTTAACTTTATCATGAGTTTTTTCTCTGTTACTGCTCTCTTTTAAAATAATAAAGAACTTGGAACGCAGCAAGAAAATAAAATGCTGGGTTGGCGTGTTGATGTTATTTGAGCAATTTAAGTGCTTGGACCAGAGAGTTAAGTAAGAGGGGGCTGTTGGTCCAGGGACTACTGTTTCTATCCAATGAGTTGCTTCCCTTCTCTGGGTTTTATTATCCCAAACCATAAAGCAATGGTTGGTTCAAATCAACTCACCAGCTGTCTGAGGCTGTCTGAGGGCACGAACTAAAGACAGTTGTTCTCACAGAAGGCTCTTTGAGAACTCTTTGCCCCTTAAATTCTGTGCTTCATCATCAAGGCCAAGACTGATAGGCTGATGTGAGTTATTTGGACATTACAAGCCACAAATGACATAAAAACTTATTCGTATGAAGACTAAGCAATAAAAATTGAAATAAAGAGTTATGGTTGGTAGTATACAGCGTGATGTCCATCAAACTCATGATTTACAAGGCCTCCTCTTTCTGGCTTATGATGTAACTAAACATTTCAAAGACATAATATGGCAGTGAGATGATGCTTGTGTGAATATATTATAGTTTTATGAAACACTATACATCATTCTACTAAAAAGAAACAGTGTGAAAATGACTCTTGTAGATTCTAATTTCTGCATTGTATGAGATCAGCTAGTGAATTATTTCCCCCCACAATCTGCATTGTCTTTTTCAGTGTCATAGCAAAATAAACTTCTTTGTTTGCACTGGTTTCAGAATTAAATTAGTTTGTTATTTGTTCTCTCCTCCTCTTTCTGAATTTGGTTTCAAAGCAAACAGTTATTTTCATTTAATTTTCTTTCTCTGTGTGTCTCTCTCTCTGTCTCTCTCTGTCTCTCTCTGTCTCTCTCTGTCTCTCTCTGTCTCTCTGTCTCTCTGTCTCTCTTTCTGGCTTTATAGTTCTTCGGTTACTAGAATAATTCTGGGTGGTTGCCTCTGTCCTATTTTTTAATCTGATATCTGTACACTGTTTTATATTGAATTTAATTGGTTCATTTCCATTTTATATTGCTTATCTTGCTTCGTGGCCCTGTAGTTTCTTTAGCTGCATCTGACTTCTATCATGTTTTGATATTTTTATGGACCTAGAGTGTACAGGGTTGGCAAAATAGGGACAATAGATGATCATCAACTTGGCATTTACTGAATGAGGACAAATTATAAGGAAGAAATAAAAATGATACTCAGCACAGAGACTGTTTTGAAAGTTAATGGCAAACTTGGAGTCTGGGAAAACGGCTGAAGCTACCTTGTTTTGTGAAGCCAAAACACACACCTTTTTTGAAGGGAAGCTGATTCCCAGTCCACAGTTAACCTAGAAATAACCTTTGACAGAAACAAAACCTGCCACACTTTTCAAATTTAAGCTACAAAAGCTAAAAAAGTTATTTCTTCCTAATAAAAAGTACAATAAGATTCTAAATGCCCACAGAAACTGTTCATCTATGTTATTACATGTCAAAAGCCACCAAGGACCCATTTGCACTGTAGGCCCTAGTCTTACAAGGTTTGGCAGGCCTTTTCGATTATATACAGGGCGGGGAGGAGGTAGGGAGTTTAGGGCAGCGGGGAAAGGTACTAGAAGAAAAATAAAGACTTACGTTTTATCCTAAAAATTCAATTAGCAAATGTTCATTAAACACCTCTGAGGACCCAAGTACCATTGACCCCTTGATATGTGTATTCAGTAAGATGCAATTTTTTTAAAAAATATTTTTCATCGAAGTTTGGTTATATCTGCAGCTATAGAACCCACAGGTATAGAAAAGCACCTGTGTTGTTCTAGGAGTTGGGACTGTACAAATGAATAAATGAGACAAAGTTTCTCCCCTCTTTAAGATCACAGGGTAGTAGAAGAGATTACGGCAAATGCAAACATACATATAAGTCAGCAAATGATCAGTCCCCAGGGGATCAGAGCAATGGAGGAAGAATGACTGACAGTTTGTAGGGTAGAGAGAACTTTTCTGAGAAGTTGCACTTGGGTAGGGACCTTGAAAAAATAAGAGAGAAGTAGGTCATATCTGAAAGGAGATGACGCCAGGAAGCAGAAACAGCAAGTGCAAGGGGCCTGTGGCAGTAGTGCACTTGACCTGTATTCAAAAGAAGAGCAAGCCAAACAGGGAATAAAAAATGCAAGTGATGGTAGCTTAGGTCACTGAGATGAACTCAGAAAACCAGTGCCCACCACAAGACCAAAATTTTTTTTAAATGATTAATAAATTTGACTCTGTAAGAATTAAGAATATCTCCATAGAAAACACACACACACACACACATACACACAAAGTAAATGAAGTCAAAAGATAAATACTAGCTAAGAGAGAAGTGATCTTTTCCATCACAAAAGCTCAGATTTTCTTAATTTTTTAAGAAGAAATCTCTTTACATCAATATATTAAAAACTCAGTAATCTTCAGGGAAAAAAAAGTAGACAAATTGGATGAACGATGTCCAATGTTAGCTGTAATGCAGAAACACCAGTGGAAAGCCCACTGAGCTCTCAGCTTCTCAGCCCCTTAGATTGGCAAAGTGCCGGGTGTTTAGTTGTGACAACTCGGAAGCGCGGGGAGCTCATCAGAAGCAGGCGCCCCGGGGTGCGGTGGGAATAGACGCGGGGCGCAGGCTGCTCAGGGGTCTCTGAGAGCGACTCTCAGAATTGTAAGTGCTCCTGTTTTGGGCCTGGAAGCTTCCCTTCTGAGACTTCATTCACAGATTTATTTGCACGTGCATTAAATGAATTATGCACAAGGGTGTGCGCTGAAGCTTTAGGAGTATTAGTCGCGAACTGTGGACCATGTGAGTATTAAGGCCCGCGTCGGACTCCCTTTTGAAACTTGAGCTATGAATCTCATTTTTAACTTGAAACCCTGTATGCTCTTGGGCAAGAAGACTGGTCACAAGGTTATGTTTAGAAAAAAATAGTGTTTGTTTCTGCCTTGGGCGTGGGGATGGATTGGCTGTAAAGGAAAGTTGGGTGGCAACTTTATCATCGTTTAAAGAATTCTGATTAAGTGCTAAGTGTAGTAGCACATGCCTGTAACCCCAGTCCTCAGGAGGCTGAGGCAGGAGGATTACCACAAGTTCAAGGCCAGTGTGGGCAACATAATGAGTTCAAAGCCAGCCTGAACTACATGGCAAGACTCTTTTTGAAAAAAAAAAAGGCATTCTGGTTGAGCTCTGGAGACAGCCTGTTTCCAGGGCAGCAGCACTGCAGCTGGCCACAGACCAGCCTGTTAAGGCGGTCAGTAGCAGTGTAGAGGAGGCTTTGCTTATGGTCAGATCGATAAAGTACCAACTTGTTCCCTTTAGACTAAGGCAGTAGGCTACTCAAATTTGCATGTTTTTTCAGTCTTGGGGATTGAACCCAGAGCCTTCACACTGAACTATGTCCTGAGCTCTTTTTGTTTTGAGACAAGGTCTTGCTAAGTCACAAAATTGCCCAAGCTGGTCTCAAACTTAGAATTCTCTTGCCTCAGCCTCCCAAGATTTCAGGAATTACAGGTATGTGCCACCACATTGGACTAGAAGTTTACACTGTAAAAAGATAGCCCTGCTGGCCAGGTCAGAGGGAAGATGAAAGAGCAGCAAATCTAGACATAACATAAAACGTAAGAAACAAAACGTGTTAAAAGCTCCAAAAGGGCA
Organism: Dolichotis patagonum; assembly: GCA_004027295.1. Lineage (NCBI taxonomy): Eukaryota > Metazoa > Chordata > Mammalia > Rodentia > Caviidae > Dolichotis > Dolichotis patagonum. The sequence continues at coordinate 24,032 of PVJX010005606.1, read as the reverse complement.
GGGACATTTTGCCTATGGATGTTCAAGTTCTCTGGTCTCTGAGTCACCCTTTTCCTGGTCGTGCAGACCCTGTCAGCCTGCTATGCTGGGGATTCCTGTCCGCAGGAGCTGTGCTGCTTTCCAGGCCTCTCTTGAAACACATTTTCATCCTGGGTTCCTTGAGACATTTTAATTAATCAACTGAGTGAAAGCAAAAGCTGTGCTGCCCACGTACCTGTCTCCAGCAAGGGAGCCGAGCTGGTCCCATTCATGCCATGGCCATTAATCAGCCATAAATAGACAACTCTGGACCTGTTTTCCTTTCTTTTTCTTTTAACGAGTAACTGGATGCCAATGAATGAATTTTCCAGGGTGCTTTTAAAATTGCTTTTTTAAAAAATGCTTTCATATGCTTCTCGGCGGGGAAAATGTCCTGGTAAGGCTAAAACCAGGCTGCTGCAGATACAGAGTGGGTAAGTGCTGCTCCTGAGGAGTGGGCCAGCTGAGTCCTGCGGGATTCCGGTCAAACAACGGAGAAGATCGCGCTCATCCATTTCATTTTCCAGAAAGGAGATCACTAGAGACGAATTTAGATGATTTCATGAAGGCTTTGAAATGGCTTGTTATTATCTTCATTCAAATTTCCCTCAAATGAAGGAGAAAAAAAAATTTTTAATATGCTTCACTTTGGTTACTTTAAAAAAAATTTCTAAACACTATCAAGGCAGCACCATGACAGCTTCTGTACCCCAGACAAGCCACAGTGACACAGTGACCACCCTGGGCACGCAAGTAGTTATGAGGCCACGATGAGCTTACTTGAATTGCATCTTCAAGGTAATTCCTATCCTGTAGCTACTTAAGAGAAGCTTGGCAGCATCTCATTTAAAAAGGCAGGCTCTCTCCTCTTGCCTCTAAAACATTTTGAAGATCTTTACCTTTCAGAATAAAGGCAATGGCTTTCAGCAAAGCTGCTTTTTATTTTGTGTCTCCTCTGCTCAAGAAATAAATCAAAGATATACTGTATGTATGATCATATGCCTTTCTCTCTCTCTCTCTCTCTCTCTCTCTCTCTCTCTCTCTCTCTCTCATTTCTCTTGTCCTAGGGGGGTATAAATCTTCAGAAGCCCTGGCAGGAAGAAAGCTTTCAATTCAGTGTCATCCTGCAATCAGAGGTGCTGCCTGGTTCCCTAAGGTCCCTTTATAGAGTCCGTACTTAGAGAAAAAAGCAAGAATTGCTTCCTTCCTCCCAAATAGCGCTACATCTCTCTGCTTCACACACTGCAGGACACACTCACAAACAGCCCCTGGCGTGAGTGAGGCCAGTTGTCCTGCACTGGTACCTTGATGTTCTGCAAAATAAGAGCAAGTTTTTTCAGTGTGTCTGCTGCTGTCGGGTGACATTTTAGTTGTCCTTAACTACTAACATGCTTGTAAACAGAGGGAGGGTAGGTTGTAAATGCTAAATCTGTTAAATGTTATTTGACTAAAGCTTTGAAGATTTGGGTCCTGTTAAATAAAAAGGTGAAATTATTTGAGCATTCTGTAAATATTTTCATTGGACTGCACCAATTTTCTATTTCTCAAATTTAACAGCTTAAAATAATAACCAAAAGACTACAAGTCAGAAATCCAGGCAGAGTTCAGCTGGTTGATTCTTCTGCACTGTATGGTGCTAATTGGGGTCACTAGTTGGCCACTAGCTGGCAGATAGGCTGGTCTGGAAGGTCCAAGCTAGTTTCACGCATGTGCCTAGTACTCATGTCTCCGATGGGCTGGCTAGGAACTTGTGCCCTGCGGGGACTGTCACCTGGAGTGACTACATGTGGCCTTTCTAGCATGGTGACCTTAAGAGCAGACCCATACAAGAGACAGAAAGCAGAAGTCGCTGTCTCTGGAGTACAAGCTCTGGGAACTGACAGTGTCACTCCTACCATATGCTATTAGTCCCAGCCGTCACCAAGCCCCCCCTGAATTCACGCATGTGTACCCCACCGCCCAGTGGGAAGACTGCCAAAATCTACAGAGGCATCTTTAATTGGCAAAGGGGCACAACATGAGAAAACAATGCAGTTTTTGTGTCTCTCAGGAATGAACTCATGCATCACAAGGGCAGCGATTAGCTAAACATTAATTTGGCAGATAGAGCAGCACCGGCTACACGTCCTGCAGGCATTCACGGTGCCTTTACTGCTCACACGTTACTGCTGTCTGTCTTCCTCCAAAATGCCCTGCAAGCTGGTCCTCCTGTTTGCACTTGCCGAGCTGAGAGATGCAAACTCACAGAAGCTGCACTTTCGTGCTGCAGCTGATTTTTCTAACGCCATTGCGTCTCACTGCTCACTATTAGGTATTTGTGATACCTTTCATTCCACAGAGGCAAGAAGCGAGGCTACCCATAGAGTGACTTGTGCCTTACTCCCAGCCATTTAAAGGAGGGGTTAGATGGGAACCAGGACGCCTGGCTCCACAGCTCTCCCTCCCTGCCAGCAGCTCCATGCCTCCCCGGCACAATGCCTTGGCTGAGAGGTGTCGTTGCTTTGCCTGAAGCCTGGTTCACAGGGCTCCTCACCTGCACTGGAACCTTCCAGAAGCCACTGCATGCAGTCCCTGCGCTGAAGCACTGTCACTGTCTGCACTGTCACTGTCGCTCTGTGTGCATTGGGAGCTCGCACTGAAATGACAAGCGTTTTGTCTACATTTTATTCTCCACTTAGAAAATGAAGGGACATCTGCCAGTCGAGCGAGGCAACAGTCTTGTTTTGAGGAGAAACTGAAGTTGGGCAACACGGCAGGTCTGTGCGGAAAGGATGGGCTGGAGGCACCCTGACAGTGACTGACCTTGTTTAACTGGCAAGAGATAAAACCTCAGAGAGCAGAGTTCAAGATCACATTCCAAGTATTTCAAAATGTAAATGGTGCGGAGGTCATTAAGATGGCACAGGTCGGCAGCCTCTGGAGGAAGTCAGAGCCCTGTTGGGACTGAATTGGTTTCAAAGAAACTTACGAACTGCCACTTCGATGTCACCAAATTGGTGTTCCTTCCCTTCACCGGGGATGAGAGGGAGGTTAAGATGGCCACGGCGCAGCTTCCTTATCCACAGGTGGAAGGTGGTTTCTCCCAGACCCAGAGATGGCCTTGCCCCACAGGCTGGTGGGGCACAAGCTGCCCCTGCAGGACTGAAGATCTCAGCCCAGCTGGCGGTAAGGCCTGAGGCTGAGCAGCGCTGCCTCTCACTCCCAGGCTCTCCTGAGAGCTCGGCTGGACAGCGCTGACCTCCACTGGACTGCCTTACCTCCTCCTGTGTCCGAACTACACTCCCAAAGGCAGCCAGTGTCAGCGGGACTCCACAGCAGAGCTGCAAAATACTGACGTTTTTGCAAAAGCTACTTTCCCTCCTTTTGCTTTTGTCTTATACATAGGCATAGAGAGGATAGCATAGGATTGCATGGAGTTTTTTTCTCCTGTTTGTTTGATTTTGTTTTGTTTTTGAGACAGGGTCTAGTTATGTAATGTAGGCTGGCCTTGAACTGGGTTAGATAGCCTAGGCTGGCCTTGAACTCACAGCAATCCTCCTATCTCAGCCTCCTGAGTGCTGGGATTACAGGAATGCACCACTATGCCCGGCTGCGTGTATTTTTAAAATTTTTTGTATTTGTTCACATCTCTACAGGAGTTATTTGTATATGTTTGTCTGGCCTACTATCAACTAGGGTAACTTACCTTCAAAAACAACACTGAACTAAGAAAAATATAAGCCCCCAATTCACTATTTTTGTCTGTCACCCTTTCTCCCATTCTTATTAAAACAAAAAAACAGAAACAGAAACAAAGAACCTATGTTTAAGCCTAGTGCAGTGCTACACGACTTTACAATTACTCTCAGCTTTTTGGGAGACTGAGGCAGGAAGGTCACAAAGTTGGAAGCTAGCCTGGGCAACTTAGAAAAAAACCCTGTCTAAAATATAGTAAGAAGTATGTGGCCCCAGCTCAGTGATGGTGCGCTAATGTACAAGATCTTGAGTTCACTCCCCAGCATGGCAAAAAAAAGAAAAGGAAACCTATGTATAACTATCATAAGTATATCCGTGGCATTTTACTTAGATGCTATTGCAATGATGTCTAGGTACTATTTTGCCCAGACACAATTTGATCTGAGCTTTACCAGGAATTTGAATAATGTGTGTGTGTGTGTGTGTGTGTGTGTGTGTGTGTGTGTGTGTTTAGGCAAAAGGAACATAGGATTTCAATTTATTTCTGTGCTTTTTATTTTATTTGTGCTAGTTAAAGTCTAACTTTATTTAGCAAAGTGTATTTTTTTTCTGCAGTGGATTATTGAAATACTATTAATAATCTAAATTACAAAACAAACAGCTTAATATAACATGTTCTGGCAATTAAATTGGCAATTTAAATTAAAAATATATAGGAACATATCTCAGAAATTTCATCTCAGGTTAATTTGCGTAACAATGCAGATGAAATGACAGGAAGAATGAAAATGCAAGGACAAGCAGTTTAGGTACAAGCAGCCTTTTGTTTCCAAGGTTCACAGGGCCTGGTCAGCAACACCGTGGCTCTTTCCCACAGATGTGCTGGTAACTAACTGCCCTGAGGGGTCCCCCCCCACCCCAGCAGAGCCACTGTGGCTTTGGGAGTGGAGCTGGCTGCCCATCACCTACAAGGCTGGGGCTGCTGGGCAAAAGCGTGGAGGGGAACCTGAAATGACCAGAGAAACTTCCCAGCTCCAGGAGCCCCACCGAGAAGCTTCTTGCCTTCTCTAGAGAAGGGAGGTCTGCTAGAAGTGTTTTGAACAAGAAAAGAACCTTCTCAAAGATGCTTTCAGGTCTGCAGTTTCAAGCACTGACTCAATATGGAACCCTTAGGCTCCAATCCAAACGCTTGTCTTTTATGCCCAGGTCCTGCCTGCTTTAGATTTTCTGTACAACTAATAATATTAACCATATCAACTCAGGCTACTCAGGTTGGATACACATCCTGGGATAGACTGTAACTCAGTGGGTAATGGTATATGCAGATAAATACATAAATGCAAAATTAGGTATCTACGGTTATAAGCTCCTAATTGTATTTGTTGGATACCTTCACAGAGTTAATTCTTTTTCCTGTACGAGGACTTCTTGATTCTTTTAGAATACATCTGTCTAGGGTATGCGCTCATTCATCATAATTAATCTTAATCAAAAAACCTGCTGGAAGGTTTTATGATAAAAGGGCTTATTTTTGATAAACATAGAAAATAATTACACAGACACGGAAGAAGTAGACCAGATTTCAGGTAACATTTCACCACCCTTATAAACATTAAGAGACAAAGCAGCTCTAAGATTCAAATACTGCAACCAAGCATTATTCATCCTCTGTCCGCACTGCCAAATAATCAGGTCATTAAGAACCTGGGAAGTAATGACTTTTATTATAAGAGTCTGTCATGGCATGTGCAGGTAAGTCTGCATTACCAAAGAAAAGATTAGAAAATGTGTTATTAGGCCTTCTTTATGAGACCCGTGTATGCATACCTCTTTCAGGGCACTTGCATTCATTCATAAGAAAACTCTGAAATACACTGTGGAGCTGGATTTGGGCTAAGGGCACACCCTGATTCTCCTAGTCCTGCCTTGGAAGCCTTAATTCTCAAGGGAATATAGCATGGACTCAGTTATGCAGTTTGGTCCCAAACACTAGGAGATAACTATGAAAGCTAAAGCTGTTTGTCAAGCCTGGGGCTCTTAGAAAGTTTGAGTCTTTGCTTCACAGATAGTCCTGCATCTTTCATATAAAAGATCATTTTAAAAGGTTTCTTACCAGCTTAATTCATGGCTACTTATAAGCCTGAAATTGCTTTGATGTTGGACTTTGGTTGAATATGGTTGGATATATAATAAAAATAAAATTTGGTTTCCTCACACTACCGCTATAAAACAGCTGACTATAAACAGTGTCTTACATTAATAATATATTACATTTAGAAAGCCGATTATATGATCTATGCACAGTATATTTCATTGCTAGCTTAAAATATTCATGCACAGGGGGAAAAAATGTAGGGCATATACCACACTGTTTATAGTGTTATTCCGGAAAGTGGAAGTATGAGTATATTTCTCTTCTTTGTTTTTCGTTTCTGTGTTTTGGAAAAATTGGATATAGACATATATTATTTTGGAAGCAAAGGAAATTGTTTGAGATTTGGCTTTTAAAAAACTTTAACAATTGAAAAGGCTGATCTACTAAGTCTGTGTATAGGTAAAGGGTCTAGACTGTGTTGTTTAATATGGTAATCACTGACTGCAAGTAGTTGTTTTAAATTACACTTTAATTAATTAATTCAATTCTTCAGTTACGCTCAACATAGATATTCTTCCATAGCCACCTTTCCATCATCCCTGGGAGTTCTATTTCACAGTCTCTGGGGAGTGAGGTACCAAACTCTGCTCTAATAACCAGGAATGGAAGATGGGCTGATGGTCACTGGCATTGGCATAAGCACCTGCCCCTTGTCCTGGACACTGAGAGACTCCTTGTCACCAGTACTTCTTATAGACATTGCTAACCAGAGGTCTCATAAGCTTGGACACTTTCCTGTAGCCATTTAGCTCATTAGTACACAGCAAGAACTTGCTCTTATGTAGTTTTTGCCTTTGTGTCACTGTTACCTTTGTCTTCAGAAAACTCACACTTCCAGGGGAATATTCAGTTCAATATGATTTATAATGTGGTGTATATCTGATCAAGAATCGAACATGCTACACCAAGGTAGAAGAGATTCCCTTCTCCCCACCCACAGGCATGACAGATCAAAACTAAACAAGCATCTTGGGTACAGTGACAAAGCAAGGTAGCAGCTAGTCTGCTCTTTTGGAAATGCTTCATACAGGCACTTAAGTTTGAAGTGGGTCTTCATATTTGTGTATCCAAATTCACGGCTCAGTATTTCTTTTCTAGTATTCTCAGTTTTCCCACAACTCCCAGAAAGGCCACACCACATTTCAGAAATGCAATTAATCCCTGACAAAATTACTGCTTTTACTTCATCTGTGATAGTTAGATATGTTCAAATCTCCACAAGTGGACTGATTTTCTTATTTCAGGTTGGTTCCATATGTGTAAAATAATTTTAAACCTGCAAATGTAACAAAATAAACAACGATTTTTAAGACTGAGTCACCCATTTTGCTTTTGGCTGTATGCAAGAAAGTTTCCAATGTTAGTAAACAGTTATGTTTCAGCCAGGTGTTTTGAAAACATTGAAATGCAGGTTAAGAACCGGGAGGTCCCTGTTCACAAATGAATCCTGTCCCTGTATTTTAACAGATGCAATGCTCTTGGTGGCAGAGCGACTGGAAGGGCCTTTCAACATTGAGTCGGTCATGGACCCCATAGATGTCAAGATTTCTGAAGCCATTATGAACATGCAGGAAAACAGCATGCAGGTGTCTGCAAAGGTATTTGCACTAATCATGTATCTACTAATGTATGCACGTAATTCAGGCGCAGTAACCTAAAAATAAATTAAGGAGATCGGTCAGCTTGGATTGTAAATTCTAATATGCTGCCAGTTAGCTTTTCCTGTTGAGCCACAGATTCGCTACTCTGTTAAAGAAAAAATGTCTAACAAAATGGCATTGAGCTGTGAAGCAATTTTTTACTTCAAAACTATTCAATCATGATGAAATTATTGACTGCCTAAAACTTTCCTAGAGCCTCAAGTATGCTGACTAATGCCTCACATTTGTGAGCAGTTTTCTTATTCAATGTTTGAAATTTCTGCACACCTTCATTTTGCATTCGTTCTAGTAACTTCTAATTATATCATCGGCTGTGTAGACAAAGTGTGTGTTCTATATATTCAATTGGAAATACTTCAGCATCCCATCTGACTTCCTTTGGAGACTACAGTATAACATTCATTAATGAATCTTCAGGGGCAAATGCTCCTTTGTATGGAATCAAGCACTCATTAAAAAGCAAAAAGTAGCACATTTTCATAAATCATATGAGACAGGGCTCCTAGGTTTGCAGCTGCAAAACACAAATGCCAGGTGCATAGTTTTTATTTACTTCCACCTCGTGGAAGATAAACAGTACCCGCCTGAGGCAAAACTGAGAAGTTGGTAGTGGGTTTTGAGCCTCGTCCTTCATCACTCCATCTCTGCCACACGGATGGCTGCACAATGCCCTTCTGTTCCCTTTACCAGCCTTTCTCCTGTGAAACACTAACCAACCCTGTGTCAGTCCTCTAAACTTGGTGACTGAGGAATTGCATTTTAATTGAAAGTCCTTCAGACTAAAATATGTCAGGCAAAGTGTTGCATGATTAGCTTCCTTCAATTTTTAACATCCTTCATGAAGGAGACTTCAAATATAATCAAGAAGAGGGGAGAAATTACAGAGCAGAAAGACAGCTGTGACCTCCCTGGCTGAGTGTGATCTAGGCTTTCCAGGGCAGGCTGGTAGGAAGTAGGGTAAGAAGGGATCTGGTCTTGGTTTCTTTCTCTCTCTGGGAAACGGATGAGTTGAGAGTTTTGTAGGCCTGCTTCTGGGCTTTAATGAGCTTGGGGTACCCTGTGAGAAGGAGGATTCTCTAAATTACCATCAGCTGTCAGGGAAACAGCACATTTGGGGGTTCCATGAAAGGCCATTTTCTTTCACTCCTGTGGAAAAAAATAGCAAGTGTCTATTCCCCTCAATCTATTGCCTAGAAACCAATTAATGTTGTCTGGAGAGGTCACATATCCCAGCAGTGCTCAAGTAATTAGGGGATGGGGTTGTGGTGTGCAAGATGGCTCTAGAAATAGGCCGCAAACATACACAGGGGCAAAGCTCCGGCAGTCTGAGACTATCACATCCTAGAAGCCAGGGTCTGTTTCCACTGGTGTGTGCACACATGTCCAAAGTCAGGGATTCTGGTTTCATTCTTTTCACCCATTTGCTCAGCACATATTCATTGAGAACCCAAGTGGCAGACAAAGTTCTAGGTCCTATAGAAGCAGGATTGAATGTGACACAACTCCTGCCCTCATCAAATGCAAGGGATATGGACATTGAAAAAATGGACAAACACGTCAGGAAATAAGCAGAATAAAATATCAGACCATAAGAGGTAATAAGAACAAGCTCTTCCTCCCTCAGCGCCTGGACATGTTTTGACAGAACTTTTGGTCATTTTCCTTTCAAGGAAACTTGAAAAAACCTTTCCCCTCAACTGGTCCCCTGGTTTCCACTTTGAACTCCCTCAAATCTGTGCTTCATCTAACAGCTGAAGTATTTCTAAGATATAAACAGGGTGATTCCCCCCAACATTGCCTTTTAGTGGCTGCGACTGTACCTAGAGGGTTTCACACTCCTGCGATAGCTCAAGTTTTCCAGCTTTCTCTCCCTGTGACTCTGGCTTCTTGCCTCTTGACCATTGCTACTGTGCAGATGTGTGATTTTTCTCTCGGTTCCCTGAGCACAATCACAGCCCCCTCTGCCAGTGTTTTCTCCCTCCTGCCCTCTTTGAGTGAGTTCCCTCTTGAGAGTCTCTATTATAGCAATTTTTCACAGCATCTATTACAGAGTTGGAAATACATATTGATGTTTGGTTTTTGCTCTCCTGGATTCCCTGGTCAGAAACTCCAAGTGGAATTGCGATCACCACTGGGCTGCTGAGTACTCGGAGCCTAGCCCAGCCCTTGGCACATAAAAACTATAGACAAATACTTTTTTAAAAAAGAAATGCATCAGTGAGCTCATGCTAAAAATCTGTTAAGACGTTAACCTGTTACAAAGATTTGATCATCTAGATTATCCTTGTTAAAAAATATTTTAATGGGAAACTAAAAATATATATATATATATCTACAGTGGGCATGATGATTTAAATTATGAGCTCTTGGTTTCATAGGCTTCAGTTCATGGTCGAGCTGGCTCCACTGCTGCTGGGTCCATGGTGATGCTAAATATCAAGGTGGAGAGTGTGTGGCAGAGGAAAGCTGTTTGCCTCATGGTAGGCAGGAAGCAGAGAGAGAAAGAGGGAGAGGGAAAGAGAGAGGGAGAGAGAGAGAAAGGATTCAGAGACCCACTCCCAGTGATCAACTTCCTCCAACAAGGGTCTGCCTTCTAAAATCTCCACCAGTTCCCAATATTACCACGAGCTGGACACCAAGCCTTCAAGACATGAATGGTTAGGGGACAAACACTTCAAATCCAAACTACAATGCAAGCTAATTAACATATACATTACTCTTCATATACTTACCATTTTGCGTTTGAGGTGACAGCACTTAAAATCTACAACCTTTGTGATTTTCAAGCATACAGTACATTTCTTCAACTATAGCTCAAATCCAGCACTGTACCTGAAATTCCCCAAGAGGTCACAAGGAGTCTTTATTAGCAGAATATGGATGACACATCTTTGTGGAATTTGTCCAGCTACATTATAATGGTATCATTGATAATTTTAAATGTTCTTGAAAGCGGCATATTTCTTTGTAAGAAATATCAAAATCAAGAGTAAAAGTAGTACAGGATAAGTAACAGTATACTCACAACAGGGAGTGCAATATAAAAGTAAAATAATAGTGCAAAAAATGTCCAATGTATTAGCACAAAAGGGTGTTCTGGAGTCCAACGTGATGGTACATGCTGGTAATCCCAGAACTATGGAAGGCTGAGGCAGGAGGATGAAAAATTTGAGCTGAGCCTGGGACAACTTAGTAACTTAAGGACACCTTGTCTAAAAATTTTAAAAATCCCAGAGCTATGGAAGGCTGAGACAGGAGGATGAAAAGTTTGAGCTGAGCCTGGGACAACTTAGTAACTTAAGGAAACCTTGTCTAAAAATTTTAAAAAGTAAATAATTGAACAGGCTAGGGAGATAGGTCAATCAAAAGGCCCAAGTTTAATCCCCAGTACTATAAAATAATGTACTTTGTAGAATTTCTATGTAGTGATGGAGGTGGAGGGAGTTAAAGAGGGGGAGAGGAAGGATCAGTAGAGAGAAGAAAGGGAGAGAATAGAGAGAAAGAAGATACTTCTAGAAAGAGCGCGGAGGACCATAGGTCTGTTCTGGAAGACTGTTAAAGAAGACCCAAAGCCAGCCAACTTTCAATACCATGGAGAAGTAAAGATGGTTCAAGTTTGGATAAGTTTAACAGGATTGGCTAGGAAAACAAATATTTTTGAAAACAGGTTCTATTTCACCAGAGGAACAGAATTTTCTCGTATATTTCTATGTATGTGGTTATATTTTCCATGGAGGTGAAATCCATGAAATCCCATACAAACTGGAATCTAAAAATGTAGATTGTAACTAGGAACCAGAATTATCCTTTTTGCAAAAGGAATCCTCAGTCAGTGTTACTGTCAGTGTTGCCTCACTGAATCTGAAGTTCCGCATTTCAGGTGGGAGCACCTGTAGAATTAGAGAGGGCGGGAACGTCTTACCGGTGGGACTCAGGTGAATCTAGGCGCTCTTTCTTAATTAGGGGCAGGATATCCTGACAGTGGTCAAGCTTACACATTACAGTGGCTTTCAGGATATGACTAGCACCTTGTCCTTTGAAAAATCACTTATTTTATTAAAGGCTTTACTGATAGAAGCCATTCCCAGAGTCACTTAGAAAAGCAACAGTATTTACAACTGCCACATTTGTTGACTGCTTACTGCCAAAGACTAGGTGTTCTACGGAGTTTATATTGTATAGCATTGATAACTGTGCTGTGATGAGCTAGGTCTTCCCCCCGTGGCTTGTGAATAAAGAAGGTAAAACTTAGAAAGATTAACTTACCAAGGTTGCACGATACAAAGGGAAGAAGAATGTCTCATTCCTGAACCCATTGTGTTGATCACCACATTATGATGAAATTGATACATATAGAGTTTGCCTCTCACATGGGTGGAGTTTGGTAAATATTTGCTCCACAGATCAAGTGTTAAGAGAAAGTTCAATAGCCTCCAGGAAAGTTTGCAAGAGAAGGAAAGAAAACAGAGGTGGAAAAGGCAGGATGAGTCAAGCGACCTTTCTGTCTGGTAGACAGTCACATCCATGAAATCACACCTAAACTGGAATCTAAAACTGTAGGTTGCTACACCACTAGAGCTTCCCAATATGGTAAACTCTAATCAGATACTTCTCATATCCAAGTAATTATTCATTTCTTCCAAACCTTCCTAGAGTTCTAATAGTAAACAAATATAAAATTATTTTTTCTTCTTTACGTGTCTGAAGGCAAAAGATGAACATACCACATTCTCAAGTATAAAATTCCTTTCTCCAAATGCTTGCATCAAATCTAGAGGGAGGAGAGCTAATCTTTCTGTACCTAATAATTGAGACTGTGATTTAGAAGGATTTATAGACTAATGAAAAGGTCTGTTCTCACCATGTATGTTCATACTTTAATCTTGTCCCAGATCTGTTTCGAAGGTATGGTTGAATCCGCTTTCCTTTCCTGTGTAGCCTGCAGGGAAGCAGTCGGTGGTGATACATACAGAGCTGCCTTCCCCAAAACACATTGTCTTTTTCCAAGTTGCATAACCAAGTTATGATACATATTTTGTCATTTAACATCATGGTCCTCATTAGAAACTCTAGATTTGTTTACCTTCTGTAACATTTATACATTTTTAAAAGGAACAATAGCATATTTAAACTTTTTCTTTGTCCCCTTATAATTGCCTTGTAACAATGACAGCCATCATGATTACCATTGGATGAACAACTACTATATCCAGTCAGTAGACATCCTACCATGTACCAAGCACAAGGAACAAAATAGAGAATGAAACAGTGTCCCCATTCTCCTGTCAGTCTCTCTGGATGCCATATTTACACATTTATTTTAAATCCTTACTTAAGTCTTATAAATCACCCATGTTCTTGTTTAGAAGAAAGGAGAGATTAAGTAGTTAGCCTGAGGTAGAAGCCTAGAACTGTCTGATCTAAAGAAAAAGATTTTCCCAATACGCCTCACTGCTTGGGACCAGATATCCACATCAGCACCAGAGGAACCAGCTGTATGAGCAGACGATTGCCTGAAACACACTACCAGGAGCCCATTGATAAGAAAACAGAGGTGGCGGGCAAGCTCTTCAGACCCAGTCACGCTTGCTACGTTCACCATTTTCAAGTCTTCACCAAAGACAAGGGGAGAGCTCTCAGTATTCTGCCTCCTCCTACCCAAATAAAAGCACTTTAACAAGTGGGAAATTATCCAAGCGAAGTGCAGAAATCTCACTGACTCTGAATTTCAGATGTGTTGATAATCTATCCTATCAGAGAAGATGAAATGGAGCTCACTAGATATCATTTAGCTATATTAGGGATAATTTCAAACCTAATCCAGGAAAAGATTGGTTTGTCAGATATAATCTAAATTAAGAAAGAAGACTTATTAAATTCCAATTGAAGCCATCCATTCAATTAATACTTCTTGCAGATGAGGGTAGAACCCATTATAGAACAGAACGGCCTTCACGTACTTAATTTCCTCCAGATAATTCTTCGGGGGTCCATAGCTCAAATGCAAATGAAAAAAAAACCCAAGGGAACAGAAAAGAGAATGTAATAATTTCTGTCTCTAGCTACTGTGTCTTAGTTTCCTCGCCTGTGAAATGAGGACTCATTTATATACATATCCCCCTTTTAGTTGTCTCACTAATTATTGCAGGTTACTTTTTCCAACCTCCAAATATTTTTTCCTGCATCTTTTTCCTATTGAAATACTCAAGCATAAATAATACCTCAAGAACACAAATGGACAGAGTATCTTCTTTCAGATAGGATGACACGGTTTAGAATTTAGTTCAAGCAAATATGTTTTTATTGCTATTACATTTACCTTTTTTTTCCTGTGGGCCCCTGTGTGTTGCTCATTCCCTTCTTCTAACAGTGAAAATACTATTGTTTATGTGATGGTTATTTTTGTTCTTACTTTTTCCTGTCTAAGATTATAAGTAATTTGAGAACAAAAATTATATTGTATTCATTCTTATGTTCTGTAGCGATTCTTCCTGACGTCTAGCTTTTCACATGGGAAATACATTTTGCTGAGTTGAACTCAGAGCATGAAACTATAATGTCACAAATCATTCTTTTTGATGAACTAATTTTTAACCATTTTTTCATGCCTGTATCTTGTAATCTGAGCGACTACTTTGAAGACAAAACAGTATATTAACCATTGTTAATCTCCTATTATTTTGCTTTGAAATTCTGTATTATCATTTTTATTCTTTTTTCTTTCAAAATAAATTTTTTTAAAAAGTTAGAAAAAAGGAAAATATAATACCAGAGATTTCAGTGATAAAGATCAGCAAATACCTTAAAATGTACTTGAAGCTACACTTTAGGCTAGCACAGCAATGACACGGTCAGATTTTGACAGGAGATTGACCTGAGACCTGGTTGCTACAAGCTGTAAGTTTTGGAGCAAATTATTTATCTACTTAAACTCAACTAACTCACATTTAAAATAGAGGCTTAAATAGTATCAACATATAGAGTCAACTGAGAGTAGAGTAGTACAGTGTATAAGGCATTAAATACTTCCATTGGAATAGGTCAAATCAAAGCCACTCATAAATGGTAAGCATCTTAACTGTTATTATTAAAAACATCTGTGTTATACAGACTCTAAAGGCCACTGATTCTAAGGGCTTGTTTTAATATCTAAGATATGAAGATAACATTCAATATCCACATCACTACATTTAATCCCATGCATGTATGGTGTTATTTTCAATGCCAGATTACCTCATTGGGAAAGACATGGTTTTGAGTAAATTCTAATAAGATATTTAATAAATGTCTAGGAGGCTGCAGGGAAGAGCTGAGTTGCTGGCAGTGATGTCAGTAACCAACCGTAGCCTGTCCCTTCCGCCTAATCACTGAGAAAAAAGCAAATGACTTTTATAAAGCTTTTATTATGGATGATGCTTTATGTTCTAGTTTTACTTCTTCAGTCTTGTTTTCAAAGGAAATGTACACTTTCAGTGAATGAGTCTAGAGTTGCAGTGTCTTCTCTGGCCTTTACATATTCAACATTTACATTCTACCCATAAGTTATCACGTGTAACATTCTACCAAGAAAATAGTGACCTTGAAATGTTTTCTACTCTTTGGTTTCTTCAATATTGTGTAGAAAATTAGGTTCTGTTCTATTTTTTCTTGTAACAGGGCTAAATCTTTCAGATGCATGGAGGGGACAGGGAAAAGACGCCTTTCTTTATAATGTAAAGTGAAAGAGAAAAATGCTTGTAACACACTTGTAGGAAATGCATCCAAGGATATCTAGTTTTAACTTTTCCTTCTATGTAAAAGAGATTAAAATTTTTTCTCCTTTCGAAGATAAAGGAAAACTTCTGATTATCTCTAACCTTTGGAGATTTATCTTAAGATTTTCTTTCACTTTAGGGGAAAAGATGAGAAGATTATATTTAATGTAGTCTATTCAAAATAGATGATTGAAATTCAATTTCTTTTTTAACACTCTGTGAGTTCTTAGGAAAAATAGAAGATACTTTTCTTGTCTCCTGAAAGTTTTCTCAAAACTTCCTTCTGTCTTAAAGAGAATTTCCATAGGCCCATGCCTCTCAGGAGCAGCGGATTACGTGTACAGAGAAACTTCAAGGGGCCTTTACCCAGTCTCACAAATACACGCTCTTATCCCCAGTTCTTAGCACTGCTTTCTCCTCAGGGAGAGGTGATCTGTTTTGACTCTGTGGAAATCTTTGCCTCAGGGAGTTTACATGAGTAAAATAGCAACTTTCATGCAGAAAACATTCTAGTTTGCAGTGTTTGCCTAATTCTATGGTGCAAATACCCCCTCTGTGAGTGTTTCCAAGTCACCAACATGATGTCAATAAACAAAGTAGCTCACCATGATATAATAACTCCATCTTACAGATGTAGTCAACATGAATAATCTCGAGTTAACAATAAAGAGAAGTAAAATAGAATTAAAAAGTGTTATAAACAAGTACCAGTTCCCTACAATGAATGTAACCATCATATGCTGAAGATATATGCTACTAGAAATAAAAAAGAACTTTCAAAAGGAATTAATGAACACATACTATCTTTGGTTTTTTGTTTAATTTTTTAAACTTTATTTTAAAGAGAATAAACCAAGGATAATAAAACGGAATAAAACCAATCAAAACAAACCAGTGTAAGTGATACAGTACTTCAAAGTATCACAAAATCAACAATAGTTACCATAATGACTTTTGTTGTCTTCAAAATAGCTGCAGATACCTTCAGACATAGTAAAATTCAAACAGAACAGAATGGAGTGAAATAAAAGAAACAAAACAAATGCAATAAAGGACTTCAAAACAAGCCAACAGTAAATCCAAAATTGCTACCATAATATATTTTGCTATCTTTGAAATAGCTGCTCATGCCATCAGATTTAACATAAACAAAACAAAAGAGAATAAAACTCAACCCAACAAAACAGTGGAAATGATACAGAAATTCCAAAACAAGACATTAGGGAATCAACAGTGGCTACCACCCTCAGAAGTAGATCCCCCCCAACAGAAGCCACACTGCATACCACTATCCTCTGAACTGATGAGCAGACCACTGACCCTGGACCCGCAAAGTCAGTGAAACACCAAAGCACCAGACATCCAATTGCATTTCACCTTGACAGTATCATCACAGCCTGTGTTTCGCTGGATCAGCCAGTTGCTTACACGGGTATGGGGTACTTCCTGATTGCCAGCCCATGTACCAGAAAGGGCTGGGGTCTGGCTGTCCCCAGTCTGGCGGTGGCCCACACATGGTACTGGTTCTTGCTTCCAGGGCTTGCTTCCTGGTGTGGCCTTGTTCTCTCCCCCTGCAGTCCTACCTTTGTTATTAATGTAATTTATATAACTCGAAGGATTGTAGGATTTAATTTTTAATACTTGCAATGCTTAACATTGAAAATATAACGTGATCTCATGAGGTAGTAAGAGCCAGTTCTAGCCCAATACTGCTAGTCCAGAAAACTTCCTAAACTCTCCAGTCTGGGTCACTTGCCCTTTGTTGGAGATCCCATCATGCATTTCACATCTTAATTGCCTAATTTCTATTCAGAACCCTTATGAGAGCAGAGACTCATCTAATAAACATATTCTCAGCACTTCTTTATGGCCCTTGTGACACTACACAAATATTTGTTGAATCATGGGATCAAAGAATGACACAGAGCCAATCTGATAAAATGTATGTATTTACTTATATTCTGCAAAGTGATCTAAAAGAACTACTTTAAACCTATAAACAAAGAACATATGAAATAATCATTTAGCTGGGCAGAGAGTCATGTGGTTTTTTTTCTCTCCATTCAAAAATGTGTTCAAAATATCCACCAAATAAAAACATTCTTCAGTTTCTTAAGACTCCTTTTTACTCTCCATTTGGGAGGAAATAGTGTGTTGTGCTTTTAAGGAATGCAAAAACCTTTAAAGGGAGGGAAAAAGCCTTCCTCTCAAGCCAATGGAAAGAATTTGCTTTTATTGAAGAAAATATTTTAAGAAGTGCACAAAGCATTAGGTACTTTGGAATCAAGCTACGTAAGCATCAAAAGTAAATTTTTAAACCTTAAAACTGACATAGAAGCTGGTTTTTTAAAAAACTGAAGCCTGTGAAAAGTGGTCAGAATAAAGCTGATGACTTGACTTGATTCAATAGCATCCCGAATTCTCTGAACGGAATCCTGAGTCTACCCAAGGACTGGGAGCTTGCCAGAGAAGTTGGCCAGGAGATGGATAAAATCTTCTTTCAAGAAAGGAAAGCATGAGTCACAGAGAAAAGAAAAGGAGAGGAAAGAATGAGAGGAGGGAGACACAAGAAAAGAGGCAAGAAGAAGGAAGTTGTTGTGGGTGGATGGGTAACCAGCTTCTTAGAAGGTAGCCCGTGGAGGATCCTGCCTAATAATAAAAAGAAAAATGCTGGTACTTAAGATATCTATGTCAGGAGTAAAGAAGTCACAATCCAGATGTTTTAAGTTTGTATTCAGGAAAACACTTCTTAGGATATTAGAAGGAAGCTGGTAGGAACCAGAAAAACAAATGTTCGTGAACTTAATATTATATCACAGGGATGAGGTAGCTCATCATTATATGAAAAATTTTAAAGATATCTTAAAATATTCACTATTTTAAATGTTTTATTAGTATATATCTGTGGTACATGATAAATATACTCTTGGTAAGGATTTGGAGTATACATGCATCTCATCTTGATCTTTTGCCCTTCTCCTCCTTCCTGTGTCCACCCACCCTTAGACCCCCTTCCCATTGTCACAAACTCATGCACACATATTTCAGTCACTTCTACTTTGAGAAAGAGCCCCCAGCTCTGCATTGAAGCTGGATGATGGGACACAGATGCCACAATGCACTGGCACTGCTGTTGACCGTTCAACCGTGTGAGGCTATAAAAAAGGGTGGCTTTGTAGAGTCCAAGTTGTCTGCCACTTGGACGTAACAGCCATTGCGTGAGCTCTGAACCCACTTACAGACATGTCCCAGGCCCGTGCTTTCATGTTCTGCAGTTTTGGTTACTGGTGCTCACTACCTGCTTTCCAAAGATATGAAATGGAAAATTCCAGAAGTAAACAATTTATGGGGTTTAAATTTCACACCTTTCAGGGTAACATGATAAAATCTCAGGCTGTCTCGCTCCATGGTGCCCAGAACATGAATCATCCCTTTGCACAGCAAATCTATGCTGTCTACGCTCTCCACCTGTGGGTTCCCTTAGTAGCCATCTCGATTCATATTTTCCTTAATATGCCCAAGAGTAGTGATGCTGGAAACTTAGATATGCCAAACAGAAGTTAAAAAGTTGTTCCTTTCAGTGAAAAATGAGAGATTACCATGAGTATCTATGCATAGAAAAAACTACACATTTAAGGTTCAGTGTTATCTGCAGTTTCAGGCATCCACTGGGACCTTTGACTTACATGCTCCTTAAGGAAGGGGAGGTTATTGAATTTCTAGTCCCTGGGTCTCTCTGCTTGTCCCTGGCTAATCTATTTTGTGTGTGAGGTCTTCCATTTTTAAACTGACTTATCAATATGATGAGCAGTTAGTATGAAAATGATTAAGAAACGGAGGATGGGGTGTTTTTTTGCTGTTGTTCTCATTATCAGTTTAAACAAAGTTGTTGATTTGGCTTCACTTCAGTTTGGCACAGTAAGTGGAGTAAAGGGGATATCAAATAATTTTTTTTAACCATGGATGCATGATTCATTGTGTTTTCCTAAGTCTGAGGAAAAGTGTTCAGCCTTGAATTTAAAAAGATAATTAGTTATTTGAGATAAAATGTATGAAACACGTAGCACAGAGAAATGTCTGTCATAGACACTCAATATATGTTTATTCTTTTCTTTCCTATCTTTTTTCTCATTACAAATATCCATGTGTTAATTGCCTTTAATAGATGTTTGCGAATGGGAAAATTATAAAAACATTCATAGGCTTTCATTGCCAAGTTTTAAGAACACATGCTATGTGTTGGGAGCTCTTATAGATTCTAGGATACAGTGATAAACAAAATGTACAAAACCTTATACTTCATCCAGATTAAATTATTCATTCATAGCTGTGTGTGACCCTTAGATTTGATTCATTACCCATTATTACCCTCTTTAATTACAGATTACCTCAGGTAAAATAATGTACCTTTTTCCTCGTGTTCTCAATGTCTTTTCTGTGTACTGTGCCATTTTATCTTTGTGGTAACCTTGAAACTTGTAGAAATGATATTATCCCAAGGTCTCACTTGTGTAAGGAAAGAGAGAAACTAGTGTGCCAAACTTTTAGGCCCTTGCTCATGACTCTTGCTGTGTTCTGAATGTCACCCAAAATTCATAGTAGAAACCTAACCTCCAAGTGGATACTATTTAGAGGTAGAGCTAAGGATAGAGTTAGTCCCTTATTAGAGACCCGAGACAGCTTTTAGAGCTTCTGCCCTTCTGCCAGACACTGAGTCTGCCAGCATCTCAACCTTGTGCTGCTCAGCCTTGAAGACTATAAGAAACAAACTTCTGTTGTTTGTAAATAACTCCACCTCAGGTGTTTTGTTCTAGCAACCCAAAATGGACTGAGCCACATGTCCATCACCACCACAACTTCTCTGGTGAAAACAATGATCTGAACAAATTATACATAGACCGACGCCGTTCTGATGGCTTTTGTTTCCTTGGGCAAAAATGTGATAGGACTATCCCAAGTATCATCTAACAAAGGTAACACAGGTAAACTTCATTACCCTATGATATAAATTATCATCAAATAAGTAAATAAGACATCACTTAGTCTCAAAGCATCATACCCGATTCAACCTAGGCAGCATGAACTGTTACCTACATTTAATACAAAACATCAGCACTGCAAATTTCAAGATGGCACATGGAACAAGCAGCATCTTTTCCACTATGATAAGAACACATAGAGAAGAAAGTAGGAAGCCAAAAATTTTTTTAAACACCAAAACTGAAACAGAATCTATCCACAGCCATTGCTTGTGAGGTTGTCAGTACTATCTTTTGTGGATGTATAATCAAGCTACCAAGGACATTGCAGAGATAAAAAAAGACAAAGAGATAGGTGATCCCCAGAAGTGTACACTGTGTTGAACAAAAACAAATACGTTAAGATTCTCCAATGTTTAGATTCTAAATATGTATATTAAAGATGCTAAAAACACAGCACTTAAACCTGTTGTGACCATACCTCCCTCTCCTTTCCAGCCCTCCAAAACTACAGAAGTCTCTTCATTCAGTACTTTCTTAGTGTCAGCTTCTTTAATCTCAGAATGCCAATATACTTCTGAGACATTACTGTAGTAATCCTCTTAACAGAGGGAATTCTTGAGCCAGATATCTTCCTGAAATTCACAAGGTTTTTTGAATCACCTAGGTAAGAAAGTTAATTCCTTTGCACATCTGCAGCATTTGCCTACATTGGGGTTTCCAAATGCTTTCTGGGATTATCTAATTATCCTTCACAACTTCCCTGGGAGAGAAACAGGCAGGGGGTAATACTGATTCTGTTTTTTAAAAGGATAGAGCTAATGCTTTGTTCCACAATAAGGTAGCTTAACCTATGGCTACATCTTTTAGAAACTTCTGTTCTGTGGTAAAGAGAAGACATTCAGTAGCTAAAATAGCATCCTGTCAGATTAAAGATGGAAGAGGTTAAAGCAGTGTCACAAGCCCAGCTGAATGGCTGCACTTCTGTATGAGTCACTTCTCCCCTTTACAGGTGACAGCTACCCCTGTGGTATATCTCAGGTGGCCTTCTCTGGGACACCAGTCTTGTGAGAACCTTCTGAGGTTTTTGAGAAAACAAAAACAACATCCTCCCTTTTAAAGAGTCAGAACAGTGCATGCCTGTAATTCCAGCACGTGGAAGGCTGAGGCAGGAGGATCACTGTGAGTTTGAGACCAGCTTGAGCCACAAAGTGAGCTCAGATCCATCCTGAACTGCATAGTAAGACTGTCTCTAAAAAAAAAAAAAAAAAACAGAACATATGCATATTTTTTCTATCTAACATTATTAAAGTATTTTTCTTGTATACTGTTAGTCTATTCAAGATTATATAACTACCTACCATAAACTGGGTGATTTTGAAATAAGAGTGTACCTCTTACCTGGGTACTAATCCGAATCAGGAAGACAGATTCTATCCCACCCCCTCATTCTATCACACTGGCAATTTCTCATTAGGGAATTGTAAAAGACAGAAATATTCAGACCAATCCACGTGCATTAAGCATGAAATTTTTAATTTTCATTTTGTAAGTTATCTAGCTTACATGATGGATATATGTTGGTTAAAATTTCTTGTCTGTGTGAGACTGAAAGACGGGTGGTTAATCATTGCCAAGCAAAAGTAGGATAAGTTGATGCTCTGGTGTGTCTTCGTACCTGTTTTTGTCAGGTTTTTTAAACTTCTGGGGAAAAAAAGAGCTCTTAATCACTAGGCCTAGAACTTCCACACTGAAGGGTTCTTCTTACAGCAATTCTGTTTTCCTAAGGGTTGTGTTAGAAATGGCGTCTAGATCTGGGTTCTTGGGTCCAGCAGTGGTAGGAAGGAGACTAAGATAGAGAGAAATAGAGGCTCAAGTGAGGCTTTCATAGAAAGCTGCATGAGCAAAAAGAGAGACACAGCTCAGACCAGGAGCAAGTCAGGCTGGCGACCTCCCGAAGGAAAAGGAGGTGTTAATATAGGGAAAGTGTTCCCCTCAAATTCCCATCCAAGTCCTCCATGAAAAATAAGGAATCCAAACTTGTAGAGTACCGGTCCTCATGGTCAGTGCCCGGGTGCCGCTGCAGGCAGCTCCTTGGTCAGCTCTGACTACAGGCATCCACACATGCATCTGTAGTTTGTAGCTGTGTTTTTAATTCTGGGGCAGCATGTGGGCCCTGAGCCCCCATTTATGTCCTTGTTTTGTTCAGCTATGAAAGCATAAAGCAGGAATAATCCCTGCATGGGCCCTTTTCTGCATTCAATCATTCTTTCCCCTTTTGAGGGGCCTCCAACTGTCTCATTATCTCTGTTAAAGGACTTTCAAGATAAGAGATTATTGTGACAAATTTTTATGTGCATGTCTGCCTGATTGTGGCGTTAGGCACTGTTTCCAAAATAATTATAAATCAGTATTTTCTTTGGTCTGGCTCATACACCCAGCAATCTCTGAAGCAGTCCTCGAAATCCAAACTAGATAATAGAAAGCCACTGGGCTGTGTTACTAACTGCCATTCTGTTATAATTAACACCCTCTAAAGCAAACAACAAAAATGAAGTTCTACATTTTTCTGTTAAGATGAACTATCTTCCCCAGAACACCAATATTCTTTTTGGGCATTCCACGTTCTTTTGATTACACTTTAATCCAGAAATCAAGGTTCTCCCCCAAAGTGCAGTTTAAGAGCTTCCGTTAACTCTCTCAGTGCCTGCCTTCATGAAATCTCACCCAGATTTCTATTACCATTCTTTGCCTTGGGCTTTAGACTTTGTTAAAAGTCAGCTGTCATTTTCAAAGTACTCCAAAATAGCACACTCAACAGATCCCTGGAGCTTTGGAAATGTTAATGCCCTCCATCAGCAGTGACCTTGCCACAGGGAAATGATTTAGGCACTAGGGAGAAAAGAGCCTACTATCTTTATCACACTGGTTTACACCATCAAATTTAGAAATTGTGTAAGAGAAGAATAATCAATAGTGTGTTAAGAGCAATCTCAAGGAATGCCAAGACAAAGTACTCCCGCTCTGCAAAATGCTGAGTTGAAGGAGAACTTCTGAATGCAACAAAAGAGAAATTAGCTGTAGTGGTAAAGCAAAATGAGTTGTGTCGCAAGATGGAATTTGTCTTTGGGAATGGCATGAAGGTGTCTTTCTGCATACTTCTGTGGGGTCACACACCATGCATGAGGAAAAAGGTGAATTTTATGGTTAAACAACAAGGAATCAAACGACAAAACCAAAACAAATGCATTGTAAATATACACGTGCAAGTTAAGAGTTAGCTCACATAAATAGTTCTGAAGAATTTTCTGGAAAAAGAATCTAGAATCATCCCTGAACAAATGTAAGAAAGATGTTCTCCAACTATTACTGTATTTTCTGTAAATCTAGGTAAGATATTCTCTATTTACAAGTGACACAGAGTAGAAAGCCTGTGATGACCTAAATGAGGTGCTCCCACACCACTCTGAATGAAGCCCCTTTGGGAAAACAAAAAGGTGTCAGCTCAGTCCCTAAGTTTATTACAATATAGTTTTTTATTTCCCACAGCTATCCTAATTGTGACATGAACAGCTGTCAACAACAAAATTAGAATAAATACATGAAAAAATGTTCATCATCATTAGTCATGAGAGAAATGCAAATTAAAACCACACTGAGATTCCATCTCACTCCAGAAAGAATGGCCAAGATAGAAAACACTACCAACAACAAGTGTTGGAGAGGCTGTGGGGAAAAAGGAACTCTTCTACACTGTTGGTGGGAGTGTAGACTGGTGCAACCACTGTGG